>MU227805.1:3505856-3531625 GCA_018584345.1 Thuja plicata
GATGAAATAGAAGCACTTATGGCTAGAAGAATGCAGAGAGGAAAAGGTAAATACAAAGGCAAGTTACCACTTGTATGCTTTAATTGTAAAGAGATTGGACACTTTGTTGCAAGATGTCCTAACAGAAGAAAAGATGATAGAGGTAATGACAGAACTTTTGAGAAGAAATCTTAAAGAGGTGATAACAAAGATTACAGAAGCTATAGACAATTAGAAAGAAGAGATACCTGAGACTACAAGGACAAAGGCAAGAAAGCCAGCTACCTTGCTGCTTGCAAAGATGAAGATACTAACACCGAAGCAGATGATGACATCGAGATGATATTTGTAGCTGTGAAAGATAATTCAGATGAAGATGAAAGTTATGTAGAAACTGCACTCATATCTAAGGTTAGCAAGAATGACATCTAGATTATAGACAGTGGTTGCACTCACCACATGACCGGTGACAAAGAAAAGTTTAACACTTTTGAGTATTATAATGGTGGTACAGTAAGAATGGGAAATGATACACCTTGTCCAGTTGAAGGTAAAGGAACTATAATGTTGAATAACCTGATTAAATGTGAAAATAATTATTGGGTAAAAGGATTGAATTATAATCTATTGAGTGTTTCTCAACTGAATAATTTAGGTCATAGAGTAGCATTTGAGAATAAGAAGGCAAAGATCTTCAATGAATCAAGAAGATTGATTGGTACTGGTGAACAGACAAAAGGTAACTTAGTCTATCTGAATGATACTAACACCACTTGCTTAATGGCCAGAAATGAAGACATATGGTTCTAGCACAAAATATTGTTTCATGTGAATTTTGACAACATGTTGAAAATAAGAAGAAGGAGAAATGTAAGAGGCTTACCAACGATGTCAAAGCCTGACAACATCATGTGCAAGAATTATCAAAAAGGTAAAATGACAAAGTCTAGTTTCAAAAGTAAAACCCATGCATATGATGATATTCTAGAATTATTCCATACTGATCTATGTGGACCAATGAGGGCAAAGAGTTATTATGGAGATAGATATTTTATTCTCTTTGTTGATGATTACTCTAGAATGATGATAGTTATGTTTCTAAAATATAAATCTGAAGCATTCAAGATGTTAAAATGGTATAAGGCTATGGTAGAGAAACAAAGTGGTAAGGATCTGAAATGCTTGTGATTAGATAGAGGAGGTGAGCTTATATAAGATGAATTCACTAATTTCTATAATGAGCATGGTATAAAAAGACAGGTTTCTGCACCAAGAACACCATAGGAAAATGGCATTGCTAAGAGAAGGAACAGATCCATAGTTGATTGTGTGAGAACACTGATAATAGAGAAAGGCATCACCCAAATCTTCTGGAGGGAAGCTGTCAGTACTACTATCTACACATTAAATAGAGTACAATTGAAGAAGGACACAAAGAAGACACACTATGAGCTATGGTATGGTAAAACACCCAATGTAAGTTACTTCAAAATCTTTGGTAGTTAATGTTATGTCTTAAAGGATGATAGAAATGGAAAGCTTGATGCTAAAAGTAATGAAGGTATCTTTCTAGGGTATTCCACTAAGAGAAAAGCTTATAAATGTCTTATCAAGGCTTCTAACAAAATTGTTGAAAGTGCAAATGTAAAGATAGATGAATTTGCAGAAAAGAATGAACTGGAAAGCACAAAAGAACTAGAGGACTACAACAAGTTTGTATACTATAAAGAACCAAACACTCTACTCGAGCAACAATGCTTAATTCTAGAACAACAAAATGTTGCAACCGACAGTGAGATTGTAATTATCGACGGTCAGGATGATGATCAAAATAATGTGCAAGGTGATGAAGAATAGAATGATGATCAAAATGATGATCAAGCTGATACACAAAGAGTTGTACCTGTACTTTCAAGATATGTATGAAGGAACCATCTAGAGATCTAGATCATAGGAGATAAGAAAGCTGGTACAAGAACAAGAAGTAAGTCTTTAAACTCAAGTTGTTTAATTTGTGAGTTTGAGCCAAAATCTGTCAATGCTGCATTTGATAATGAAGAATGTATAAGTGCTATGAATGATGAGATTGAGAAGATTGAGAAAAATAAGACATGGTCACTTGTGCCAAGACCATATGACAAGAATTTCATCGGTACTAAATTGATATTTAGGAATAAGATGAATGAGAATGGAGAAGTCACAAGAAACAAAGCAAGACTAGTATGCAAGGAGTATGCACAAGAGGACGGTATAGAATATGGAGAGACCTTTGCACCCATTGCTAGGCTAGAAGGTGTAATAATACTACTTACTTATGTTGCATTCAAAGGATTCAAGGTATACCAGATGGACATCGAGTCAACATTCCTAAATGGAATACTTGAAGAAGAGGTATACATTGAGCAACGAGAAGGGTTTGTAGATCTAGACAAGAGGAACATGGTATGTAGACTTCATAAATCCTTGTATGGATTGAAAAAAGATCATAGAGCCTGGTATGAATGACTTCATTCCTATCTAATAAGTGTTGGATTTGTAAGGACTAGTGAAAACAATAATTTTTATTTGAAGGAAGATACTGATGCTAACACTTTGATTGCTGAAATATTTGTTGATGACATCATATTTGGGGGCAATGATATGCTATGCAAATCATTTGCTAATGAGATGAGAAAAGAGTTTGAGATGTCTATGTTTGGAGAGATCAAGTTCTTTCTTGGTCTATAGATTATGCAACAATGTGAAGGTATTTTCATTACACAGTCTAAATACATTAAAGAGGTCTTGAAAATATTCAAGATGGAAGATTCCAAACTAGTTGAGACACCAATGGCTACTGGATGTAAATTGACAAAAGAAGACAAGACACCAGAGGTAAATTAGACTTTGTACAGGTCAATGATAGGTAAACTCATGTATGTTGTCCATACTAGACCATTTATTGCACATGCAGTAGGAATTGTTGCTAGATTTTGTGCTAACCCCAGGGAATCACATATGACTGCTGTGAAAAGAATTTTAAGATATCTAAAGAACACCGAGGAATATGAATTATGATATAGAAGAGAAGGAAAATTTGAACTTAAGGTGTTTACTGATGCTGATTGGGCTAGAAATCTTGATGACCAGAAGAGGAAAACTTGAGGAGCATTCTTTATGGGTGACAGAATTGTGACTTGGATTAGCAAGAAGGATGTATCTCTTAGTCTACTGCAGAAACAGAGTATGTTGTTGCTGCTGCAAATTGCTCAAATATTGCATGGATCAAATAGTTACTGGAAGGTATGCATATGAAGATCCTAGAACCAATTATTATCTATTGTGATTACACCAGTGCAATAAACATTTCCAAGAATCCAATCATGCATGCTAAAACTAAACATATTTCCATCAAGTATCATAATTTAAGAGAACAAGTTCAAGAAAATGAGGTGATACTTGAGTATGTGCAATCCAAGGAACAATTGGCCGATATCTTCACCAAGCCATTGCCCAAGGATACATTTGAACACTTGAGGAAGAGACTAGGGGTCAAACCCTTGTCTACCTGTCTATAAAATGATTGAAGGCTGCATCAACCTACATATTCTCACAATATCATTCATGTTGAGCCAAGAAAAAATATGAACTTCAAAGCTAAATCTATATACAACAGGTATATATCAAAACTGATCATTAGATCATATTGATGTAATACTGATGGATAAGGGAAATTCAAGGACTATATTATGGATGGAAAGAAAAGATCACTTGACATAAATGTTAGATATCTATTTGTTTGGCATTGCTTTCAAAGGGAGAGAGATTATCCATATTATCACAGTCTTCAAAAAAAAGGAGAAATATTATCCATTATAAAATTACTCTAACAGGGAGAGATCATATCCATAAGGAGAGAGTTTGTATGAGAAATTTTATACAAAGGGAGAGTTTCTGACAAGAGAAAAATACATCAAAAGAGAAGAATAGTCAAGGGAGAGATATTGACACAAGGAGAAGATACAACACATCAAAAGAAGAAATAAAGAAATCTACAAGAGTCAAATCTAAGCTAAAACAGAGCTTACCAGTGGTCAGACATTTTTATTGGTTATTAGAACAAAATGATTAGTAGTTTGATGAATCTCAACTATTGTATTTCATATTGTATTAGAAATAGTATAGTGTGATAATATAGTATGTTGAAATCAATTTCAAAGGGAGAGGTTGATGACATGTAACTGATTGAATGTGTGATAATGTTAAGTTGAAGATAATGCAAGTCATTAAATTAGTTAATGATTGTATTTTCATTGATGTAAACTTGATATCATCTGTACGGTCATGTACATAATGCCAAAGACTTCAGAGAACCAAAGGAACCAAGGTTATACTTATAGAAATGCATAGAAGTCATGTATTCACTAAGTGATAAACAACACCGATGGAGTGCACACCAATGGACAGAGCAAAGATGACAAGTCACAGTGATACTCGACGATCAGAAGAACAATGTTGCCCGATGAAGAAGAAGCACAAAGTGCCCAACGAGAAAAGTTAGTAGGTTTCCCAATGAGAAAAATCAAGGTTGTCCAATGAGTAAATTTCCAATGATACCCGACAAACGGAGATCATGAAGCTAACTGGAGTCTCACTGATAGAACTGTCAGTTGTCATCGATGAATAACTACAGAGTTGACCAACATAATAGCGAGTTCAAAAAATGACAAAATATCTAGCTGGCAAAGCTAAAAGAAAGACTTAACTGGTTGTTTTCTTTGTTTTATTCGACTAGAGTTAAGTGATTGATTTAAAGATGATTTGTACATTTGGCAAGAATATTTCTATGAGACAAATCAGGAGTTATGCTTTAAATCTTATTGGATGGATTGTTTATCACGCTAAGAATCAAGAATCAAGAAAATGAATATTATGTCTATATAAGAGACAAGCTTAATTAATTTTCATACGAGTTATTCGCACATGAAAAGGGGATTAAGGGGAGTGAATAGAAAGAGGATTTTGAAGAGAAACTAAAGAAGAACAACTTCATACAGTCCTGATCAATCAAGCTGAAGGAGAGTTAAGGAATTCTGCAGACACTGACAAACGGTAAGCACAACATTAGAGAGGAGAAAGTGTGGATCACAAAAGAATTGAATTGATACATTGATCAGAGAGGTAATGTACTTAAATAGATCTAAAAATATGCAATTCAAAGTTACATCATGAATAGGTCATAGTGTTTCAGTTTAACCATTAAAGGATCAAGTCTCTTAACAGAGCAGGACTTAACAGTCTTTTATATATTGAGGTATCTCTCAAGGAGTGCCAAAAAGGTTGATTCATGAAAGTAGCATTAGACTTGCCTGATACCTATTGACAGTCTAAGAAGGAGGCTGATTCAAGGATGGTACCAAATAGATGCCCAATACTAAGTGACAACCTCTATGTATAAAATCCTCTAACAAGGTCACACTTAACAGTGTGTTTGTAACCTTTAATAGGGTTCACTTCAGAAGAGTGAAAATATGGGGTACCGGTCCCAGTGGTTGTTTCCCCTTAACAGGGTTTCCAATTAAAATCCACGTGTTATGTGTGTGTGGTTTATTACTTTACTATTTTACATCTCACATAGTTAATTTTGGATTGATTGGTATACTCTTCTTATTTACTGAGTTTTTGTAAATAGTTATATTGCTTATCAGTAATCAAGGAGAATAAGAACAGACAATGAAAACTAATAGACAGTTAATCTTTATAAAGTATTTCATGGCATGTATTTTACAGGGATATAATAATCTAAGGTTTATAGATTGGTGGTTAAGTTTTTAAGGATAAATTTTGAGGCCACTGATTCACCCCCCCTCTCAGTTATTACTAATAATTGGTATTAGAGCTTGTGTGCTTAGAAAGGAAGGTTTCAAGACCTAAGTCAAAGATCACAAGATGAATAGATGAGATGTGCCTAAGTCGAACAAAGACAATTTTTCTTCATGGAAAAGCAGGATAAGACTCCACTTATTAGGTATTGGTAATGATGTTATTCAATTCCTAGATACTGAATATGTGTTTCCAATAGGATCATTAATAGTAGATCAATTGAGGGAAAATCATGAGCACAACTTCATGGTTATAGATCTTTCTTCCTCACTCTCTGATGTTGAGTTTGAGGATGTCAAGGATTGAAAAATGGAAAAGAAAATGTGGGACAAACTGAAGCTTGTACATGGAGGTGATACAAATGTTCTGAGAGCCAAGGCAGAAAGTCTTAGAGGAAAATTTGATGGTCTCAGAATGAAAGAAGGAGAAAACATCACATAGTACATCACAAGAATAAAAGAATTAGTCAATGATATACAAGGAGTTAAATGTACACTTGAAGAGGAGACAGTGGTAAGTAAAATCTTAAGAAACTTACTACCTGTATATGCTATTAGAGTTTCTGCTATTCAAGAAATGAGAGTAGTAACAAACAATGTGATTACTCTTGATAGTTTAATTGGTAGACTGATTTAATTTGAGATGAATAAGTTTGATAATAGTGTCTTGCCAAACTTAGAGTATGCATTTAAGTCTTCTATGAGAATAAGAAATCAATTCATAGACACACATCTAGAAGAGATAGTGAAAGTGAAAGTGAAAGTGAAGAAGAAGATCTAGATGAAACAGAAGCACTTATGGATAGAAGAATGCAGAGAGGCAAAGGTAAATACAAAGGCAAGTTACCACTTGTATGCTTTAACTGTAAAGAGATTGGACACTTTGCTGCAAGATGTCCCAATAGAAGCAAATATGATAGAGGTAATGACAAAACATTTGAGAAGAAATCTGACAGAGGTGATAAAAAAGATTACAGAAGCTACCAAAAATTAGAAAGAAGAGATACCCTAGACTACAAGGACAAAGGCAAGAAAGCCAGCTACCTTGGTTCTTGCAAAGATGAAGATACTAATACTGAATCTGATGATGACATCAATATGGTATTTGTAGTTGTGAAAGATAATTCAGATGAAGATGAAAGGTATGTAGAAACTACACTCATATCTAAGGTTAGCAAGAATGACATTGGATTAT
Source organism: Thuja plicata (assembly GCA_018584345.1). Lineage (NCBI taxonomy): Eukaryota > Viridiplantae > Streptophyta > Pinopsida > Cupressales > Cupressaceae > Thuja > Thuja plicata. The sequence continues at coordinate 3,512,892 of MU227805.1, forward strand.
AGATAGTGGCTGCACTCACCACATGACCGATGACAAAGAAAAGTTTAAAACTTTTGAGTATTATAATGGTGGTATAGTAAGAATGGGAAATGATACACCTTGTCTATAGATCCAGATCATAGGAGATAAGAAATCTGGTACAAGAATAAGAAGTAAGTCTCTAAACTCAAGTTGTTTAATTTGTGATTTTGAGCCAAAATCTGTCAATGCTGCACTTGATAATGAAGAATGGATAAGTGCTATGAATGATGATGAGATTGAGAAGATTGAGAAGATTGAGAAGATTGAGAAAAATAAGACATGGTCACTTATGCCATGATCAGATGACAAAAATGTCATCAATACTAAATGTATATTTAGGAATAAGTTGAATAAGAATGGAGAAGTCAAAAGAAAAAAAGAAAGACTAGTATGCAAGGGGTATGCACAAGAGGAAGGTATATACTATGGAGAGACCTTTGCACCCATTTGTAGGCTAGAAGGTGTAAGAATACTACTTGCTTATGCTGCATTCAAAGGAGTCAAGGTATACCAGATGGACATCAAGTCATCATTCCTAAACGGAATACTTGAAGAAGAGGTATACATTGAGCAACTAGAAGGGTTTGTAGATCTAGACAAGAGGAAAATGGTATGTAGACTTCATAAATCCTTGTATGGATTGAAACAAGCTCCTAGAGCCTGGTATGAACAACTTCATTCCTATCTAATAAATATTAGATTTGTAAGGACTAGTGAAAACAATAATCTTTATTTGAAGGAAGATATTGATGCTAACACTTTGATTGCTAGAAATATTTGTTGATGACATCATATTTGGAGCAATGATATGCTATATAAATCATTTGCTAATGAGATGAGCAAAGAATTTGAGATGTCTATTTTCGGAGTGATCAAGTTTTTTCTTGGTCTACAGATTATGCAACAATGTGAAGGTATTTTCATTACACAGTCCAAATACATTAAAGAGGTCCTGAAAAATATTCAAGATGGAAGATTCCAAAATACTTGGAACATCGATGGCTACTGGATGTAAATTGACAAAAGAGGACAAGACACTAGAGGTAAATCAGATTTTGTATAGATCAATGATAGGTAAACTCATGTATGTTGTCCATACTAGACTAGATATTGCACATGTAGTAGGAATTGTTGCTAGATTTTTTGCTAACCCCAGGGAATCACATATGCTGTGAAAATAATTTTAGGATATCTGAAGAACACCAAGGAATATGGCTTATGGTATAGAAGAGAAGACAAATTTGAACTTAAGGTGTTTACCGATGCTGATTGGGCTGGAAATCCTGATGACCAGAAGAGCACAACTGGAGGAGCATTCTTTATGGGTGAAAGACTTGTCACATAGATTAGCAAGAAGCAAGGATGCATCTCTCAGTCTACTACAGAAGTAGAGTATGTTTCTGTTGTTGCAAATTTCTCAAATATTGCATGGCTCAAACAGTTAATGGAAGATATGCATATGAAGATCCTAGAACCATTAATTATCTATTGTGATAACACCAATGCAATAAACATTTCCAAGAATCTAGTCATGAATGCTAAGACTAAACATATTGCCATCAAGTATCATTATTTGAGAGAACAAGTTCAAGAAAAGGAGGTGATACTTGAGTATGTGCAATCGAAGGAACAATTGGCCGATATCTTCACCAAGCCACTTCCCAAGGATACATTTGAACACTTGAGGAAGAGACTAGGGGTCAAACCCTTGTCTACCAGTCAGTAAAATGACTGAAGGCTACATCAACCTACATATTATCAGAATATCATTCATGTTGATGGAAGCGAAAAGATGGACTTGAAACTGATCAGAAGTTGAGATGAAAAAAAATGTGACATCTAAGGATTTATTACCAACTTCTATGAGGAAGGTAATGAAAAAATGAGTGGGAAAAGGGAAACCATTGAAATTATTAATGATCACATCTAATTTGTCATGGGAATTTTTTTGGAGTTGTATTGTGAAAAGATGTTATTTAATTATAACATTCACCATATAAGTAGGGTCTATAAGGACTCCATGAGAGAAAAGGCCATTAATCTTCATAATAATTTAAGAGGACCGTCAAGTGACCCAATAGTCTCTTTAGGATAAAATGTAATGCAAAACTTAGGTGTTGGATTGCATTCAGATTGATCAATAAGGTTGACAACATTTTTGGCCTCGGTACTCTCATCATCATATTGGACAATAGTAGGAGGGTCAACAACATTGGAAGAATATGGAAATGAATGGATAGAATAAATAACATTGGTATCATGGGAAGGTAAGGGACAAGTATAAATTTGAAAATTTTGGTTGAGAAGAGTAAGATATTTGTTTTCTTGATCATTAACACCCTAAAAAGATATAAGATTATAATCAATAAGGTCTTGAACAATAGATTTTAAATGAAAACATTAATGAGTATAATGACTAGGTTAACAATTTTATTGACAGAAAATTTCTCATGAAAGGAGTTGGAGGATTATTTTGAAGGATTAATTGGTTTAATGGGAGAAAGTGTTAAAAAATTAGCAATAATCAACTTTAGCATCACATTATGCAAAGGTTCACAGAGAGTTGTAAAATTATGAGAAGGTTTAAAGATAGATAACAAAGGAGCCACACTTTTGGATGTTGTTGTCGCTTGTGCATCAATGTTGTTCAATGAATTATTTACCTTGATGAATCCTTTAGGTTTTTGAAACTATGGAATTGTTGGGATGTGACATTACTCTTATCAACTAGAGTCATTGGAGGGGAGCTCTCAAATTGACTCACTTAAAGCTGATAATTATGAGGCACTGCACACAATTGAGTAAGGGAAGAGAATTCAGAAAGAAAAAACTCATCTCTAATGTCTTTTTTGTAAATTAGCAATGAAAATACATTGAACATAAATGTTAGGTGCATGATAAGAATTTTGAGAATCAAAATGTTTAAATTTACCAATGAAACCAATCATTTTTTTAACACCTTGTTTACAATGCACCAAATGAGTCAAAGAAATCTTAGTACTGATATTTTTTTGAAATTGGTGAATGAAAGCATTGACAAGTTTTTGAAAAGAATCAATAGAATAAGGAGATAAAAAAACAATATCATTACAAAGACTTATCTCTAAATGTTTTAGTAAACAATTTAGCCATGAGTTTATGGTCATGAGAGAAGTCACTACACAATGTTTGAAATGTTTTTACACGAGTCAAGAGAACACCTTTTTCCAGTATAAGTATTTGAATGAGGTATTTCCATGTATTGAGGGATAATGACATCAATGAGGTCTAATAAAAAAGGGATATCAATGTCACAAGTGAGAATGTTAAATTTGGATTGAGTAATAGAGGCAATTTATTGTTGCAAGGATAACATGGTTTGAGCAAGATGATTAATAGTGGATTTTGTATAAATTTCCTATCAGATATGTGAGAAGGTTTGGAACATATGGAAAATGGAAGAATATTTGAATATAAAAATGGTACATTGTTGTAGGTAGGAATGTATGATGGTTGGGAAAAACATGGAACGCTTGAAGTAGGAGGAATGATTGGATTATGAATACTTGCAAGTAGGATTAGTGTTTGAAACATCTGTGTAGGCATGAGAGGTGGAACATATGTAGAAACACTAGGTAATGAAGTAGAATAAGGAATGAAAGTCTCAACACTAGTGTTAGGTTGAGTTAAACCACTAGTACAAAAACAACAATATGTGACCAAATAAACTACCAAAAATAGTAGATAAATGACCAAATTTGGTCACGTGATCAATGCTAGTTTATTGCAGGTCATTTATCTCATGACCAAATTTATGACTAAACTATTTTATTCATTTATTTGGTCATTGATTTGGTCATATATTTAGTCATTTATTTGGTCATTTATTTGGTCATTTGGTAGTTTATTTGGTCATTTGTTTGGTCATTTGGTAGTTTATTTATAAGACATTTTTTAATAAATTGTATTAATTTGAGACAAAATAAAAGTTGTTTATTGTCTTAAAAATTGTCTTTGAAAGAGTGTCTTAAATTATTGTCTTAAATGATTGTCTTAAAAATTGTCTTAAACTATTGTCTTAAAATTTGTCTTAAAAAGTGTCTCTATAAGAGGGTGCAGTGGAATTGAACCACCATCCTCCTGCTTGTGAAGAAGGCGCTCTTCCATTGAGCAAGCACCCTTTAAAAACAATTAATACCCTTCAAAATCTAGGGTCTTAAAATATCCTTTGGTTTATAGTGAATTTTAAGATTGGATATTAGTTAAGAACATGTTTGGTGAAGACAAAGAGATGGCTCTCTTTCTAGGAGATTTCTCTACTATAGGACTCATTGTTGTTGATCTCTAAGTGTTGTTGATCATTAGTGTCCCACAAATAGTCATTTATCTAGGCAGTTTTAGCCGATCATTACTATGGCCGAGCTATCCAGTATAGGCCGAGCTATCAGGCACAGTCATTGCCAAGTAGATAATAGTTTTCAAGTCACATGGTTGTCAAGTTTACTCCATGCTGAGTGCCAGAGTCTTTTTGTGCCGAGCAAGACAATTTTGTTCTGTATGTCAGGAATGACACCAATTCTGAGGTAAATTATTTTGGGCCGACTTATTTAAGTATTTAATATGTTTAATGGGATAATTATGCATTTAATTATTTGATCCCACTACATGGCATAGAGCCAATCAAAAACTTGGATTGTCCAAGCGGCATAAGCATTTGATCCTTATCATTGATCTAGATCTAATTGCCCGATCTGTAAAGTATATTAAGATTGCTTCTTACCCTAATTGTAGAGTACTATAAGAGAAGGTGTATGCATACATGAGAGATGTGCAAAGGGTTGTTTTGAGAGAGGAAGCATAGATTGAGCAGAGAAAAAGAGTAATAGAGAAGTGAGCACCAGAGTAAAGATATATCATATTATTAGATCAGAGAAGGTATTGAAAAGAGGAGATCTGTTATCAGCATCAAAGTGCATATCGAAGGATCAGACCTTGAGACATTCTAACAAGTGTATCAAGTGAAATCTCTTAACAGAGTGATTCTAACAGACCTTTCTAAATCTCTTAGCTATACTTACTTTGTTGTAATTTTAAATCCTTTTACAAGGTAGATTGTAATGATCTGTAGCTCTTAAATGGGGAGACCTTTAACAAGGTAGATCATTAGAAGTGATCAAATTTTGTAGCCCTAACAGGCACACTTTATTGTTGTAGTAGTGAAGAATATGTGGGTGTCATCCCCACCCCAATTTTACCTTATTGGGTTTCTGGGTTACCAAATTTTGTGTCTTGTGTTATTTATTTACTATCATGGATTCTACTAGATGATAGATCAATTATATTTATCCATGATTGTGGATCAGTTTTTTTTAAATGATAAAAAGTTGAAGATCTGATTCACCCCCTCTCAACATCTTGCTTTCCCAATCTTATATTTCCAACAATTGGTATCAGAGTTGAGTTCTCCCATAAAAGGTTTTAATCATCTTAAGAGTAAAGATCTTGAGATGGAGATTTTCAAATTGGGTAAATTCATTGAGAATCAAAAGATTGAAATTTTGCTAGCATTACATCAGCTTGAGACAAAAAGATAGGAATTGAGGAAGTCCTTGATATCTAGGAAATATTTGGCCAAACAAATGAATGACACTCATTATCAGGAAGAAGACACTACAAGTCTATTTCAGAATGGAAACTCTATTGAGAGCTATGCAACAATTTCAGATCTACTGGAAAGGAACAATACATTGTGTGAAGAAGTTAGAAACCTAAAAAAGAGAACCAAAAATGCAAACAATAAGACTATGTGAAGTAGTGGAACAAAAGAAGAAAGCTAAAGATGACAAAGCTATGGCTGAAGAAGACAAAAGAGTGATGACTATCAAACTTGATGAAAGGACACATGATGTACAAATGATGACAAATAATTAAGTCGACATGGTGAATCAAATGCTACTTGCAAATCAGGAGATCAGTAGGAAAGACATGTAAATTGTGAATTTGAGATCTGAGAACAATCAATTGAAAGATGAATTGAGATCTGAGAAAGAACTTAATGAAATATTGAACAGACCCAATGAAGCTTTAACTCATTTTGAAAAGCTGATGGAAGCATCTAGGAGATCTAAAGGTTCTTCTGGATTAGGTCATATCGAACAACAACCATCTACTGAGAAAGGAGAATCATCTAAGATTGGTGAGAAAAAGAATGCAAAGTCAAAGAACAAAAAACCTGTATGCCACCACTGTGGAAAACCAGGACACACAACAAACATCTGCCAAAGCAAGAATGGTAAGTCCAATCCTAAACCTAAGTTCAATGGTTATTGCTTTAACTGTAAGAAGTTTGGACATCAAGCACATGAATATTGGGCAAAGGCAAATAATGCACCTCCCACACCTAGATTCAATGGGTATTGTTACAACTGTCAAAAATTTGGACATAGAGCACAAGATTGCAGATCTAATGCTAAACAACAATGGACATCAAAGGCACAAGAAAAAGCACCAAGGAAATGAAACACTTACAATTGGGATTACAACACATTTCATAGTTTTCATTATTGTGGTGAGTATGGACATGTTCCAGAAAACTTCATAAAGACACATTTCAGAGGAAAATCTAAGAGTTAGATGAATGGAAGCCTAGTTTTCTATAAATGTCTGAAAATTGGTCACAGTAGGAAGGATTGCAAGACAAGGGTACCTGATCCTATTGTTGAGTAAATTATAGCACAGATGAACTAGACATGGATAAGGAAAATATAACTGAGTAGAAACCAAGCTACTGAAGTTGAGGTCACCCAATCCAATGGATTGGATGATCACACCATCACTAATTAAGAAAAAATGGTATGTGTGGAACTATGTTTATATCTCATATCTTTTATTAATTCCTAACATATAAAGTGAAAAAGTCCATATCTGCATATTTTAAGATGCATCAGGACATATTTTTGAGACATGTACCTAGCAAAGTCAATATGCACTATAGGTGCCAAGCAATGGTATTATTGTACACTGAGATCGAGCTCTCTAGTATGTGACGAGCTGGTATGGGTTGTGACCGAGAGATAGACAAGTTTTGTGAGTCGGCCAAGGACAACTGTTTGGCACCCACTCAATAGTCAAAAAATTTATTACAAACCTAACTTTTGAATTTCAGAGCCTATAAAGGAATGAGTCATTCATTACTCATTTTCACCTTGCGATTGACAATTTCACAGAGTGTTGGAGCATTTGCGAACTTGATTTCTGCAAAGATCTTTCAAATATTTCTATAGTGTGTCATTGGCTATCCTGAGTAAAAAGTGCAAATTTCAACATTTGTTGAGGTATTCTGTTCATTGTCTTTGTAACCCTATTTCTTTCAAAATCATGGCCGCTAGTTCTTCCGTAGCAGTGAAGGGTATGGAGAAGGAGTTGCAAAATTTTCAATTGGTAAGGAGAGACACCTGTGCACCTCCTAATTTTTGAGCAGTTCCTGAGTGTGCCATCCAAGGTGATCTGACTGGAGCCCTATCATCTATTACACCTAAGGTACTCATGATTCATGATATTAGGTCATGTTATATGTGCAATATAAGTGAATTTGGCTATCACGAGCTAAGAGAATCTTACAGCAAATTGTGCAAAGACAGAGCCCTAAAAGTTGAACACAAACATTTAGCTGAGAGAGGGTTAACTCATGCCCTAGATTTTCTGAGGGATTTTAGAATAGAATGGATCAAGATTGTTCTTAGTCATGTACATGACATGAACATATGGCTAGAAAATAGACCAGTTAAGACTACAAAGGAAATCATCTATCACGTAACTGGTTGTCCAATTTTTAATGGGAAGAGAACCATGAGATGTCAGAGTAAGGAGGATATAGAGAAATTCACTGGAGCTATCTAGAATAAAAGAGGAATGACAATCTCTACCATTACAGATTTGGAGCTTGATTTTGTAGTTAGGGTTATTGCTAACAAGTTTTATCAATCGATCCTACTAGACAATGTCCCACGCATTACAGTTGACCGGGCTTGGAAGATTGTGAAGAAGGATCATACTTATGACCTTTCTGAGCTTCAACTGACACAACTGGCTAAGAACTTTTCTTCAATCTGAAAGGCAAGGAACTCAATGTGTAAGTTCAGATCTCTGTTCTTTTGCATATTTTTCTATATACAAAATATATTTCCTATGTTTGGAAACATTGTGTGGAAAACAGACAGACCTATTACATAGGAAATCAATGTACTTATTCAACAGTTAGGTGATAACTTTGACAAAGTGATGGGAACATATTTTGTCAAATTTAAGAAAAAGATGAGATTGAGAAGCAGAATTCCCAGATCACTAGTTGAGAAGCACTATGAGGATAGATGTTTTCTGGTAGACACAAATTTTACTTATGTTTAGGCTGTAGTACCAAGGTTATCATGGCTAAGACCATTACCTTATGAAGTGAACATTGATGAGACATCTACAACTATAATAGCTCTACTGGTAGAAGAGATTGATAGATCTGTTAAGCATTTTGGAAACTATGATGAAGTCAAGTCCAAAATCTCTATGGATTTGAAGGTTGACACTATGGAGAGGAAAAGGAAAAATATTGTCAAAAATTTGAAGAAGATGGTTGGAATTGAGAGTGATGAATAAATAGAGGATGCACCTTTGGGTTTATCAACAGGGCATGGATAAGTATGTCTAGTGGAGAAGAGGAGAGTGAACCTAAAGAAGATATTACTGTGAAAGAAAAAGGGAAGCAACAAGTGGTTTCCAAGGCTACTAAAGAAATCAAAGCCAAACCTAAGGCTACCCCTCCTATTGCTAACTAGCCTAGGACAAGGGAATAAACTCTTTCATCTCAAGCCAATTCAACAAAAGAATATACAAAGAAGAATGCTCGAGAGAGCAGTCTAGGGAAGAGAAAAAAAAGTTGAAACAAAGGTTGTGTCGAGCCAACCTGAGAAGAGACCAAGTAGGAAACTAATCTTGGAGAAAGAAGATGATGAGGAGAAGATAGATACAGATGAACCCAGAAACATACCTACAACATCACATAAACCAATGACCAATATTGATGAGGTATGCAAGAACATAAGAAGTACCACTGGATTAGCAGGATTTAAATTTATCAAGTATGAGAAGCAAAGCATAAGAAAAAAGAATAAGATTTGGAAAGAACTATTAGATATGATGTGTACATTAAAGATTAAACCTGTAGAGATAGGAAACCTTGTTCTACAGATCTTTATGATATTTTATCATAAAAGTGGCAGTATGCTTTGATGACTGAAAGATAGATAAGGGAAGGAACACTAGCTAAGGTCATTACTAGACTAACAAAGAAACTTATAGCCAAATTTATTGAACAATATCAAAGGAATTTTATTCCTAAACAAAGATCCTATGCAATTCTAAAAAATGATGTTGAAGGTGTAGTACAACAGAGCACCAAAATTTGGAAAGAGATTTTTGGGTTAATAACTAAGAAGGTAGATAAGAAAGGTGAAGGCACCTCAGAAAAGAAGGAAATGGAAGACTAAATTGCTACTAATGAAGCTGAGACTAAGACAGAACCACAAGAGGAAAGAAGCAATGTGCAAACTATAAATTTGATAATGGATAGTCCCATTGACACTACACTTGAAGATAACAGTAATGTGGATGCCGAGGATCGGAATGAGCTGGCAGATACAAGTATCCAATCACCTATTCATACAACTAAGGATGAGATAGAGAAAGAAGGAGAAAAGGAGGTAAAAAATAATAATCCACTTATTTTAGAGGTTGTATAAATAGTTTTAGATAGTGGAGATAAGATGGAAGAAATTGAAAATAAGCCTACAAAACAAGATGCTATACAAATGTTGGTGGATCTACCACACTCTGTATCATCTACTCCCACTGGACCCAAAATGGGAAGCATACCTGATCAGTAGGAAATCTTGACTCAGATGAAGGAAGCAATTGAAATTAATATTGAAAAAGGAAAATATATCATAGAACCCGAGCTGAGTATCAGCTCACCAGAGCTCAAGAAGAGGAAGCTAAACAAGAAAAAGTCACCAAGCTTAAATGTCACATTGGATGAAGTTATTGTGATTCCTAAATGGGACCCTGAGAGTTTGACACATGAGTAGATTTAGACACTTCAAGACCTATTAAAGAGCAATGAGAGACAAGAGGAAATGAAGAGGGAACAAAAGGAGAAGCAAGTTCGGCATGACATAAAGGATATTTTTGTTAAAGATTTTCATATGGAAGATGTAAATGAGAAAGCACTAATACTGGAATAGTTAGTTCACATTGTGCATAAAGTTACTGATGAAAATATTGAGGCAAATGAAAAATTGTTGCAATGGTCTGGGAGAAGATTTGAGAACAAAGTCTTAGAGAAGATATCTGGAGAGATTGCTACCAAACAGGTTGAACTTTCTTCTCTTGTTGAGATTCTTGAGGAAGTTGCAAATAATGTTTTTTCTTTGTACAAAATATTATGTGATGTAACATTCTTTACAAAGGATAATCAACAGCTTATTGAGAAGTTACATTTAGATATGAAAACAACAACAAGTTCATTGAGCATGGATGCTAGTTCTAGCTCCATACAATTTGATAGGTTGACTCATGCACAAAGGAGATTAGCCAAGCTTACAGCAGAAGATGGCCGAATCAGGGCAAAATTAATAAAAATTTAGGCTAACTTGATACCTCATCTGGAGGTTATTCAGAAGGAACTAACAACTGCACAAGAATTAGTCAAGAGAGATTCTCATCTCTCTATTGCAGATAGTTTGGTAAGTCTAGTTGTCGAGCTAGAAGTTAAGTTGCAGGTTATGAAAATTGTTAATGATAGTTGGGATACATCATTTTCATTGATATTACAGCTTCATAAACCATTTTTGGATAAATATAACGTAACCCCTATAGCTATCAGTGACAAAAACAAGGGGGAAATAGGAAAGGAAACATAAAAAGATGTGCAGAACCAGGTATAAATATCTTTGCTGAAGGCATGGATATTATGTAGATAGTGTATGAAGTATGAAGTATAATCTAAGGGGGAGTATGTTGTGTACTTAGGAAAATTTTGTGAATATAAAAGAAATTATAAGTGTTTTTTCCACTAATATCAAAGGGGGAGATTGTTGATCTCTAAGGTTTGTTTATTATTAGTGTCCCACACTTAGTCATTTATCTAGGCAATTTTAGCCGGTCATCACTGCGGCCGAGCTATCCGGTATAGGCTGATCTATCCAGCATAGTCATTTCCAAGAAGATAATAGTTTTTGAGTCACACAGTTGTCAAGTTCAGTCCATGCTGAGTGCCAGAGTCTTTTTGTGCCGAGCAAGATAGTTTTGTTCTGTATGTCAGGAATGACACCAATTTTGATGTAAACTATTTTGGGCTGACTTATTTAAGAATTTAATATTTTCAATGAGATAATTATGCATTTAATTATTTTATCCCACTATGTGGCATGGAGCCAATCATAAAATTGGAATGTCCAAGCGGCATAAGGATTTGATCCTGGTCATTGATCTAGATCTAATTGCCCGATCTGTAAAGTATATTAAGATTGCTTCTTACCCTAATTGTAGAGTACTGTAAGAGAAGGTGTATACATACATGAGAGATGTGTGAAGGGTTTTTTTGAGAGAGGAAGTATACATCTAGCAAAGAAAAAGAGTAACAGAGCAGTGAGTAGTAGAGTAAAGATATATTAGATTATTAGATGATAGAAGGTATTGAAAAAAGGAGATCTGTTATCAGCATTAGAGTGCATATCAAAGGATCGGACTTTGAGAAATTCTAACAAGTGTATCAGGTGAAATCTCTTAACAGAGTGGTTCTAACAGACCTTTCTAAATCTCTTAGCCGAGTGCTTACTTTTTTGTAAGTTTAAATCCTTTTACAAGGTAGATTGTAATGATTTGTAGCTCTTAACCAGGTAGATCAACATAAGTGATCAAATTTTTTAGCCCTAACATGCACACTTTATTGTTGCAGTAGTGAAGAATTTGTGGGTGTTATCCCCACCCCATTTTTACCTTATTGGGTTTCTGTGTTACCAAATTTTGTGTCTTGTGTTATTTATTTACTGTCATGGATGCTACTAGATGATATATCAATTACATTTATGAGTGATTGTGGATTAGTTTGTTTTAAGTGATAAAAATTTGAAGATCTGATTCAGCCCCCCTCTCAGCATCTTGCTTTCCCAATCTTGTATTTCCAACAGTTGTAAGCTTGGACATTATTTCAATGAAAAGTTGAATTGAAGCATAAAAATATTGTGCATAAGACTTTGGTGTACACATAAGCACATTTATACATTCTTTGAATGTTCATCTATTACTTGTAAAAGGTAAATTAAAAAAAATTAATCTTCTTAAATAAATCTAAACTAACCATTTTTGTAAATTTGCAACAATTTTAAATTTTGTTGGGTATTTTATACAAAATTAACAAATAATACAGGTAGCACATAATTAATTGACATATATTCATGGTAGAGTTTTCAATCATTAGAAAATGTATAAAAAGACCTCATAGACTCGTGATCTCTACACTATGTATCTTGAAAATGGCCTTTGTTGATTCGAATTTCATCTATGTTGATTCTACTCATTTCTCACCTTAGCATAGGAATCATGTAAAGTAACAAATTAGCTGGAAATTATCTTATCTACAATTGAATCTTGATCAACTAAGAACTATGCCATCAAACAATAAATTGCAACTAAAGCATATGGGAAGTTGTTAAATGCCTATTAATCAATAGGAAAAGCTAACTAGACTGCAAAGTGTAAAATCATTCAAAAACATTAGATAATCAACCCTAATTCATCCCATAATCTTTGTGAATAAAATCATCAACACAGAAATATGGCATGCATAGAAAATAGCCCACTGATCGTTTCAATATGAAATATGTCACCAATTTTAGCCTTAACCAAGTTGGGAGTTTAATATTCCTCTAGTATGACTTCTCTTAACTTAGAATTTATATCAGATAACCAATCATCTAGTTCACTTGGATTTTGAGTAAGAAAAAGAAAAAAAATAAAAAAAATATGAGATGTATAAAACTCTTACTGCCTTGTGTGTATTATAAATCTTTCTCAAATCATTGGAATCTAATAAGTTATCAACATCTAATAGAAATAGCTTATCAAAAAACCTAACCTCTACTTTAAAGGGATCCACTCCAGGAGATGCTTTTGTGACCCAGTGCAGAACACATTGCATTGCATTGGATGGTAATTGCTTATCAAAATATTCATTAAAGGAAACAAAAATAATAATAAACATAAAAAAAAGACCACATTTAGTGTGATATATCTCAACCAACAATGTACAAGTCCTAGGATTCAACATCTAAGAAAAAATATATCATGTGAACTGACTGAAAAGGGAAGAACCTACAATGACCTCAAGATATATCATGCTGAATTTTGAATGCAGAGCACCTCAACTTAAAAAGAACAAGTTCTGAGATACACAATCTACGCCAAGGTACATCCATAGTGTAACTAAAAAGACTACAGTTAGACATAGTCTCAAAATGTAAAATAGACATATATGATATCATTGATATGGTTTATTTGAATATTTTTCAACTACCAATTGGAATTTAATATTTATCTTTGGCATTTGGTATTGATCAATGATGAAGTATCATACTATGAAATGATTTAGTTTTACAATTCCATATATTTCTCTTATTTTTTTGTATTTATATATAAATACATACATATATATATACACACACACATGTTCCCATATGAACCCAAACCCCTAAAAAAAATCTACACACCCACGTTCCCATAAGCACCCAAACTCCTAAAAAACAATTTCACACACCTACGTACCCAGTTCACATACCCACTTTATCCTCTTTTTACATACTTGGCATATCCTAAACAACATACATCCTCAATCCCTATGATTTCTATGACTTGGGAAGCCACACTGTAGAAACAAACATAATCTTCAAAATCTTAAATTCTTATAATCAAGTGTATACTATCTCTATTAACTTGTCTTGTATTGAATATATCAAAAAGTTAATGCAACTCTTTCTGATACTTACTATCTCTGAGTTATAGGTGATGACATGTAACTAATTGAATGTTTGAAGATGCTAAGTTGATCACCAAAATCAAGAAGGATAATGCAAGACATTAAATCAGTTAATGGATTGTATTGTCATTGATGTCAACTTGATATAATCTAATTGGTTATAATCAAAGTATCAAAGAATTTAGAGAATCAGAGAGATAAAGATTATGCTTTTTGTAATGCATAAAAGACAAGTATTCACAATATGAATACAAACACCGATGGTTAGTTAAACCCAAAGGACAAAGATCACCAAAATTCAAGTCACAATGATGCCTGAGTAAGAACACCGACGAGAATTACTGACGAGCAGAATCAAGCATACCCGATGGCCAGAAACATAGTGTAAACTAATGGAGAAGCCTGAGGAGAACTAGAGTGTTGACCAAAGCTATCAAATAGTTAAACACCAAAAATAACTGAAGTTCAGAAATGAAAAAATATCTAGCTAGTAGAGCTAAATAAATACTTAACTCATAGTTATCATTATTTTCATCAAAGAGATAATCCAGAGATAAATAAATGATTTAAAGTTGTTTTGACTAGTTGGCAAGAAGATCTCTACGAGATAAAACATGAGTTTTGCTTTAAATATAATCAGCTAAAATTGTGGATGATGCCAAGATCAAGAAAATCAAGAACCTAAAAATGGTGATATCATGTCTATTTAAGAGACAAACTTGATTCATTACGGATCAAGGGCAGTGAATGAAAAAGAGGATGCTAAAGAGAAACTGATGAAGAGAAAATCCATACAGTGTTGATCAATCAAACTAAGGAAAGAGCTAAAGTTTTCTATAGATCACCAAGAAGAATCAAAGTGGAGCAAAGGTATCACCAGAGTTATATTGATCAGAATAGTTTTATGAAATTACAATAGATCTAAAAATCTACAAGTATAAGTTGTATATGTGAACAGATCATACTGTTTTAGTTTAACCATTTATTTAGAAAGTCTCTTAACCGAATGGGATTTAAAGATCCTTTCTATATTGAGATACATCCCAAGGAGTATCAAAAAGTTTGTTCATGAAGATAGGATGAGATGCCATATACCTATTGATAGTCCAAGTGAGTGTTTGATCAAGGAAGGTAGCATAGAGATGCCCAATATAAGGTGATAGACTAAAATTTTAAATCCTCTAACAAGGTCACACCTAATAGTGTCTTTATAACCTTTAACAGGTTTGGCTCTTCACTGAGCTCACTTCAGAAGAGTGAAAATTTTGGGTTACCAGTCCCAAGTGGTTTTTCCCTTAACAGGGTTTTCACGTTAAAAATTTTGTGTCAATGTGTTTATGAGTCATTACTTTAGTATTTTTTATTACACATAACTTAATTGGATTGATTGGTATACTCTAGATAATTTACTATATTTTGATAAATTAACAGACTTCCTTTCTATAAACATACAGTAGAAGGTTTTACAAAGCATTCTGAGCAGTAGTAATTTGATAAAAGTATTTGGAGGCATTCATCTAATAGGACTAGAGATAACTAGAGGTATAATATTGTGGTACTAAGTTTTAAGGGTTGATTAATGGAATATTTTTGAGGCCAGTGATTCACCCCCCCTTTGAGTTATTACTAACAATTGGTATCAGAGCTTGTGTGCTTAGAAAGGGAGTTTAATAGCTCTAGCAAAAGATCACAAGATGAATAGATGAGATGTGCCCAAGTTGAATAAATACAACTTTGCATAATGGCAAACTAGGATAAGACTCCACCTATCAGGTATTGGAAATGATATTATTCAATACTTAGATACTAAATATGTGCTGCCTACCAGACCTCATACTCTTGAGAAATTAAGAGTTGAGCATGAGCATAGCTGCATGATGATAGAACTTGCATCATCACTCTTCAATGCTAAGTTTGAAGATGTCAAAACCTGCACCTCTGCAAAGAAAATGTGAGATAAGTTGAATTTGGTACATGGAGGAGATGCCAATGTACTAAGAGCAAAGGTAGAAATCCTAAGAGGGAGGTTTGATGACCTAAGGATGAAAGGAGAAAATATCACTCAAAATAGTTGCAAAATCAAAGAGGTAGTAAATGCTATCCGAGGAGTTGGAGGTACACTTGAAGAGGAGACATTGGTAAGTAAAATATTAATAACCTTACTGCCTCTATATGCTATTATAGTTTTTTCTATTCAAGAAATGAGAGCAGTTGCAAATAATACAATTACTCTAGATAGTCTGATTGGTAGACTGATAATTTGAGATGAACAACTATGATAATAGTGTCTTACCATCTATATAATTTGCATTCAAATATTCTTTAAAGATAAGTAATTCAAGTCATAGACATGCTATTAGAAATGATAGTAAAAGTGATAATGAAGAACAAGGACTTGATGAGATTGAAGCACTAATGGCAAGAAGATTGTAGAGAGGCAAAGGTAAATACAAAGGTAAGTTACCACTTGTATGTTTTAATTATAAAGAAGTTGGACACTTTGCTGCAAGATGTCCAAACAGAAGAAAAGATGATAGAGGAAATGATAGATCATATGAGAAGTTTGATAGAGGTGATAATAGGGATTACCGAAGCAGTTGACAATTTGAAAAGAGAGATACCCGAGACTACAAGGACAAAGGGAAGAAAGCTTGTTACCTAGCTAAGAACAAAACTAATGACACTGACAACAAATCGGAAAAAGACATCGAGATGGTATTTGTAGCCATGAAGGATGACTCATATGAAGATGAAGAAAGGTATGTAGAAACTGCACTCATATCTAAAGTTAGTAAAAATTATGTCTGGATCATAGATAGTGGCTATACTCACCATATGACCAGTTATAAACAAAAATTTGAGACTTTTGAATACTATAATGGTGGTTCAGTAAGAATGGGTAATGATACACCTTGTCTAGTTGAAGGTAAAGGAACCATAATGTTGAATAACCTTATTAAATGTGAAAATGCTTACTGGGTTAAAGGACTAAATTAAAATTTGTTATGTGTTTCTCAGTTGAACAATTTAGGTCATAGAGTAGCATTTGAAAATAAGAAGGCAAAGATCTTCAATGAATCAGGAAGGTTGATTGGTATCAATGAGCAGACAAAAGGTAACATTTTCTATCTTGATGACACTAACGCCACTTGTTTAATGGCTAGAAATGAAGACACATGGTTGTGGCACAAAATATTGTGTCATGTGAACTTTGACAACATGATAAAGATAAGCAACAAAAGGAATGTCAGAGGCTTACCAAAAATGACTAAGCTTGAGCATATCATGTGCAAGAACTGTCAAAAAGGTAAGATGACAAAGTCTAGTTTCAAGAGAAAAATCCATATATCGAATGCAATTCTAGAATTAGTCCATATAGATATATGCGGACCTATGAGGACAAAGAGATACTATGGAGATAGGTATTTTATTCTCTTTATTGATGATTATTCTAGAATAATGATAGTCATGTTTTTAAAAGATAAATCAAAAGCATTCAAGATGTTTAAATGGTACAAATAAATGGTAGAAAAACAAAGTGAAAAGAAATTGAAATGCTTTAGGTCAAATAGAGGAGGGGATTTTTCTTCAGATGAATTCACTAACTATTGCAATGAGCATGGATTTAAAAGATTGGTTTCTGCACCAAGGACACCACAGTAAAATGGAATTGCTGAGAGGAGAAATAGATCAATTGTTAACTGTGCAAGAACATTGATGATTGAGAAAAACATCACTCAAAATTTTTGGAGGGAAGCTGTTGTGTGATGAAAATGTGTCACACTTCTATGAATCATTCCATCCAAGGTTGCTCAAGAATGAGGCATCAAATATCGATCCATAGCTCTCTAGTCATAGAGTGCAAAGGTGTGTGATGAAGGCCCTCGGATTGAGCCTTCAGATTGACCTAGTTGTGCCCATGCAAGTACACCATGAAATGAGAGATTCAATGCATGAAAATGAAATCTATTCTATATGATTGCACTACATAAAAGGAAATTAATCTAAATGATAACAATCCATGATTAATCTATGAAAATAAATATGCAAGCTAATCTAATATGAATCTAATCTACATGAATAGCGATGGATGCAAGAACAAGACAAGAAGAGAGAAGTTTCAATATCCAAGCTCATGTGCTCAAATCCTCCTCTAAAATTGCTCTCCAAACCTGCAGCATAAAAATACCATGAAAAAGATGATTGATTGATGATTGATGATTATCAAATGATAAGGAGAGATCTTCTTTTAAAGGAAAGTGAATGGTTGAGATTAAGAGGCAAAAATCAAAGGCTATGATTAAGAGGCAAAAATCCCACCACTTAGGAAGATGTGAAGAAAAAGGGATTTTTATTTAATTTATTATCTTTTTCAACAAATAAAGTGCTTTAAGTGCAAATTTTTATTTATTTAATTAAAATAGGGTTTTCTTTCAATTAAATAAATTAGAAGAATTTTATTTAGTTAAATGGGGGAAATTGAATTTAATTAAATACGAGAAATTTTATTTAATTAAAAGGGAAAATTTTACTTTAATTAAATAAGATAAATTTTATTCAATTAAAAGGGAGATTAAATATTTTAATTAAATAAGATAAATTTTATTTAATTAAAAAGAAAATTAAATCTTTTAATTAGATAAAAATGATC
>MU227805.1:3544417-3604886 GCA_018584345.1 Thuja plicata
AATAATTGAATTAATTACAATTTGATCAAGGAAATTGATTTGAATTGAAAATGTTCCAAAGCATTGATTTAGAAATTTGATAAATTGATAAAATGATAAATGGGGCCCAAAGTCTAGGCGACCATTTCAGGGTGCATACAGCTGTAAGTACTATTGTCTACACATTAAACATAGTACAATTGAAGAAGTACATAAAGAAGACACCATATGAACTTTGGCATGGTCATACACCCAATGTAAGTTACTTTAGAATCTTTGGTAGTCAATGTTATATTTTGAAGGATGATAGAAATGGAAAACTTGACTGCAAAAGTGAAGAAGGCATCTTTCTAGGGTACTCAACCAAAAGCAAGGCTTATAAATGTCTTAACAAGTCATCTAAAAAAATCATTGAAAGTGCAAGTGTGAAAATAGATGAATTTGTAGAAAAAAAAGATAAGGAAAGAAAAAAGGAACCAAAGGACTACAGCAGGTTTTTTTACATAGAACCTGCCACTCTACTGAGAAACAATGTGTTGCTCCCAAGCATCAGAACATTACACCTGAGCATCAGGCTGCAATTACCAAAAATTAGGATAATACTCAAGATAATGTTTTGAATAATGAAGATGAGAACGAAGGTCAAGAAGTTGATCAGAATGATGAATAAAGAGATGAACCGAAACTTTCCAAGTATTTCAGAAGATATCATCCACAAAATCAAATCATAGTAGATAAGAAGGCTGGAACAAGAATAAGAAGTATGTCACTAAACACAAGACGTTTACTTTTTGATTTTGAGCCTAAATTTTTTTACAATGCACTTGAGAATGAAGAATGGGTCAGTGCTATGAATGAAGAAATGGAACAGATAGAGAAGAACAATACATGGACACTAGTACCGAGACTAGATGACAAGAATGTCATCGGTACCAAATGGATATTCAAAAACAAGCTGAATGAGAATGGAGAAGTCACTGGAAACAAAGCAAGATTAGTATGTAATGGATATGCACAAGAAGAAGGTATTGATTATGGTGAAACCTTTGCACCCATTGCAAGACTAGAAGGAGTTAGAATCTTACTTGCTTATGTTGCATTTAAAAGATTCAAAGTATACTAGATAGACATCAAATCTGCATTCCTAAATGGAATACTTGAAGAAGAGGTATACATTGAACAACTAGAAGGGTTTGTTAATCCAAACAAGAGAAACATGGTATGTAGACTACATAAAGCCTTGTATGGATTGAAACAAGCACCTAGATCCTAGTATGAAATACTTCACTCATATCTCATTAGCATTAAATTTGTTAGAACAAGTGAAAATAACAATATGTACTTAAAACAAGATATTGATGGTAATATTCTGATTGCTGAAATTTTTGTTTATGATATCATTTTTGGGGGAAATGAATTGTTATGAAAATCCTTTTCAAATGAAATGAGCAAGGAATTTGAAATTTCTATGTTTGGGGAGATCAAATTCTTTCTTGGTCTACAGATTCTTCAACAAGATGTAGGGATTTATATCACTCAGTCCAAATACATCAAGGAAGTGCTGAAGATATTCAAGATGGAATATTCCAAACCAGTTGGAACACCTATCCTACTAGATGCAAGTTGACAAAATAAGATAAGACAAATGAGGTAAACCAAACCTTATATAGATCCATGATTGGAAAACTAATGTGTGTTGTTCATACCAGACCAGATATAGCACATGCAGTGGGGATAGTTGCAAGATTCTCTGATAATCCCAAAGTGTAAAATATGACTTTTGTAAAGAAAATTCTAAGATATCTGAAGAACACTAAGGACTATGGCTTATGGTACAAAAGAGGAAGAAAATTTAAGCTACAAGTCTATATAGATGTTAATTGGGCTGGAAACATTGATGACCAAAAGAGAACAACTGGAGGAGCATTCTTCATGGGTGACAGACTTGTTACATGGATAAGTAAGAAGCAAGGATGTATCTCTTAGTCTACTGTAGAAGCAGAGTATGTGGCTACTGCTGCAAACTGCTCCAATATTGTATGGATCAAACAATTATTGGAAGGAATGAATATGAAGATTCTTGAACTAGTAATTATATACTGTGATAATACTAGTGCAATAAACATTTCTAAGAATCGAGTCATGCATGCTAAGACTAAGCATATTTCTATCAAGTATCACTATCTAAGAGAACAGGTGCAAGCAAAAGAAGTGATGCTGGAATATGTTCAATCAAAGGAATAGTTAGCTAATATCTTCACCAAGCCATTACCAAAGAATACATTTGAGTACCTGAGATAGAGACTAGGGGTCCAACCCTTGTCTATTGGTCAGTAAGCTGACTAGGAGGTTGCATCAACCTATGCCAAATCAATAGATCATTCATGTTGATGCAAACATTGAGATGGACAACAACAGATACATCTGTACACAACAAGGTACAAATCTACACTAAACACTAGAGACATTGTAATGCTGATGGATAAGGAAATTAAAGGAATATATTATATAAAGGATGGAAATGATAAAAAAAAGGAGAAGTATTTTTGTTTGGCATTTTTGTCAAAGGGAGATATGATCTTCTAATTATCATACAAGGTCTTTATCATACAAAAGGAGAGATGATTCCACTATCACATAAAGGGAGAGATGATCTCATTGTCATAAAGGGAGAGATTATATCCCTATTCACAAAGTGAAGTTCCTGAGAAGTAGAAGGAAGAGTTAATTAATATTCTAAGGGAGAGAAATGGATTACATAAGAAATATCCATCTAAGGGAGAGAAGAAACAAAGGGAGAGAGTTCAGACAAAGAGAAAGAATGTTTTCAAAGGAAAAAGAGATTATCAAGAAGAGGAGCAGTCAAGGTAGAGAACATATTAGAACAGAGACATCAGATGATACATCTATCCAGTGAAGGGATTAAAGATTGAAGACATACCACTCTGTAAGAAACAAATCTAAGCTATTTGAGCTTACTGAGAGCCAGAAATTTGTAATAGTTACATTAGGAAATCTTGATGAAACTATATATTTCATATTATATTAGTGATAGTATAGTATGATAATGTAGTATGTTGCCATCAATGCAAAAGGGAGAGATTGATGACATGTAACTCATTGAATGTTTGAAGATGTTAAGATGATCACCAAAATGCAGAAGGATAATGCAAGACATTAAATCAGTTAATGGATTATATTATCATTGATGTCAACTTGATCTAATCTAATTAGTTATAATCAAAGTGTCAAAGACTTGAGAGAATCAGAGAGATAAAGATTATGTTTTTTGTAATGCATAAAAGACAAGTATTCACAATATGACTACAAACACCCACGGTCAGTGGAACCCGACAGACAGAGATCACCGAAAGTCAAGTCTCAGTGATTCCTGAGAAAGAACACTGACAAGAAGAATCAAGCATACTTGACGACCATAAACATTGTGTAAACCGACAGAGAAGCCTGAGGAGAATTGGAGTGTTGACCGAAGCTATCAAACAGTTAAACACCAAAAATAAATGAAGTTCAGAAATGACAAAGTATCTAGCTGGCAGAGCTAAATAAATACTTAACTGGTAGTATCATTGTTTTCATCGATAAGATAAGCTAGAGATAAGTAAATGATTTAAAGTTGTTTTGACCAGTTGGCAAGAAAATATCTACGAGATTAAAAAAATGAGTTTTTCTTTAAATCTAATTGGCTAAGATTTTGGATCATGCCAAGATTAAGAAAATCAAGAACCTAACAATGGTGATATCATATCTATTTAAGAGACAAACTTGATTCATTACAGATCAAGGGGAGTGAATGAAAAAGAGGATGCCAAAGAGAAACTGATGAAGAGCAACTTCATACAGTGTTGATCAATCAAGCTAAGGAAAGAGCTAAAGTTTTCTATGGACACTGAGAAACAAAGAACAATATCACAGAGCAGAATCAAAGTGGAGCAAAGGTATAACCAGAGTTATATTGATTAGAATAGTTTTATGAAAATACAATAGATCTGAAAATCTGCAAGTATAAGTTTTATATGTGAACAGATCATACTTTTTCAATTTAACCATTGATTTAGAAAGTCTCTTAACCAAGTGGGATTTAAAGATCATTTCTATATTGAGATACATCCCAAGGAGTATCAGAAAGTTTGTTCATGATAATGGAATGAGATTCCAGATACCTATTGACAGACGAAGTGAGTGTTTGATCAAGGAAGGTAGCATAGAGATTCCTGATATCAAGTGACAGACTAAACTTTTAAATCCTCTAACAAGGTCACACCTAACAGTGTGTTTTAAACCTTTAATAGGGTTGGCTCTTCACCGAGCTCACTTCAGAAGAGTAAAAGTTTTGGGTTACTAGTCCCAAGTGGTTTAACCTTTAATAGGGTTTCCAAATTAAAAATCCACATGTCAATGTGTTTATGAGTCATTACTTTAGTGTTTTACATTACACATAACTTAATTGGATTGATTGGTATAACTAGAGGTATAATATTGTGGTACTAAGTTGTAAGGGTTGTTTATTGGAATATTTTTGAGGCCACTGAATCACCCCCCCCCCCCCCCCCCCNTCCCCCCCCCCCCCCCCTCTCAGTTATTACTAACAATGGGACTCAATAAACATAATCTCTAAAATCTTAATGTCTTGTAATCACTTGCATTCTACCTCTATTAACTTGTATTGAATATATCAAGTCAATGCAGTTTTTTCCAATCCTTGCTTTGTAATTTAAAAGATGAGACTGAATCTATAATCTTAATGTCTTGTCATCAAGTGCATCCTACCTACCAATTTTAATTTATCTTTTCTTCTATTGCAATGCATCTTTTTTTTCTATTCCAAATTGAAGTGATGAAAGTAAAAAGCATAGATAAACAGAGGGTGGGAACTTATATGGAGCCTTTCAAAAATGTAAATGACATAAAACTACTTTGCAATATCCTTCTTCAAGTTCATGATTTGATTGTAATAGCTCAAAACCTATACAAACAAAATAAACATGTCACATATTACACAAACCCCAAAATATTATTACATCAAAAGTGATCTAATTGTTCATTATCTTCCAAAACAATTGAAGCACATTAATAGGGGTTTCTTATGCTACAGGGACACATGAATTTGATAGCATGAAGTAAATTCTCAAGTATTACCCACTAGAATATTGCATTTTTTGTCACTAACTTGACCTTAAATGCACTTATTATAGGGCACAGATGGATGTTTATACAACTATTTGTAGTGCACTAAAATGAGGCAACAATTGACAAACATATTGGAAAATATAAATTTAAATAAGAATCCCATAAGGGTGTAATGATATGTGAAAACATAATACATAATCAATACCTTATGTCAACTTCTTCTTCAACACAAAATTTTTACAAGCACGCAGTTGTCGAGACAAGGTCTCTTCCACTACATCAACATATACAAACACTTCTCATCACCTTCTTTCTTTAACACCAGGCCAAATGTCATAGTGAAAAATCTTCCTCATATGTATTCAGGTATAAAAGTAAGGAATATAATCTCATTAACTACTTTAGAAAGTATAGAAAACTGAATTTTAAACATATACATTAAGGTATCGATGGAAAAAGTGCAATCAACTGCAAAGCATCAGTGAGCCATCCAAATGTGTGTATCAGTGCCTAAAAAAGGGAAAGGTATGCTATGTATTTCAAGTCACTTTGAAATTTAGCATGTTGTATTTCTACAAGCTAAAGGACTTTGACATGCTAAATTAATGACATTGAAATGTGAAATGTGAAATGTAAAATGAATGACATTGAAATGTGAAATGTGAAATATGAAATATGAAATGAATGAAATGTGAAATGTGAAATTTTAAAAGTGAAATGAATGAAATATGAAATGTGAAATGTGAAATGTGAAATTTTAAAAGTGAAATGAATGAAATATGAAATGTGAAATGTGAAGTGTGAAATGAATGAAATTTGATATGAATGAAATGTGAAAAGAATGAAATGTGAAATGTGAAATGTGAAATGTGAAATTTAGCATATTGTATGCTATATAGTAAGCAACACAGTGATGTCCCTGACGGAGGTGATAGTTCTATGAGGTATTGTTTCTCCCTAGTCCCCATATCCCAGAAAGATCCCCATCCTTTTTGTTACCTATGTGCATCAAGCTATCTCTAGTGAATCATTCTATTTCAATGTTAACATATGCTTTTCAACAACTCTTGGAGGAAATTACTTTCTCAAATCTTTGCAAGTGTGAGTACAGTTGTTTTTTATTGGTGTGTAGGTGCCCCTACATTTCTATTTTTTAAATGTACTTGTGCAATTTTTGGATGCAAAAAAACTGCAAGCAATACTTTAGTTTCATTCCCTCTTGATAAATCCTAAGAGTAATGAAACCCACTTATATCAAAACTTCATAAATTGACATTCTAAAACAATAAAAAAATATCTTACTTGAATGCTTAACCTTAAAGTAAGACTTTGTATAACACAGTATATTAGTGTCTACAACATTTGAAAGGATGATACAAACAAAAACTTGTGGTGGCTATATGCCAATTTGAACCATTATGGGTCACCACTCATTGAAAGCACCTTTGAATCAAATTTTCAACAAAAGAACAATTCACCTTCATCAAATGCTTGAGCAATACTTTTTCCCTCCACACCACATACATCTTGTCCTTCCCTAAGAAATAAAGTTCACTCATATGCCATCCCTGAATGAGAGGAAGTACTCTTTTTCAAGAGTTGTGTTCAAAGTTTCAAACAAAGACTTAATCGAGAGATTGATAGAGGATACATTCTGAAGCAAGTTTTAATGAAAAACCACTATTTTCTAAGCAATTCATGATTGTACTGTTGGGTATGGATCCCATCATCTGATCAAGTGATCCCATTAATTTTTTTGATGAATTAACTTTCTTCTGCATTTGATTTGGGTTGATTAGGAGTAATGAATAATTCTACAAAACCATTTTTGAAGTCAATCTTTTGACTGTTAACGATGGAAGTAATTGTTTAAAGATGTCCATATTATTTTTTGTATTCTATGCTAGTCCTATATTTAAGGCGCACAAATGACATTAAGATGATTGTACTTAAAACAATCATATTCAAGAGAGAATGTGATGAGTTGAATCTAATCAACATCAATGGGTAGAAGGAGAAATCAAATCCTAATAACATTGATAATTAGATTACATTTTCTATAATGGTAAACATCATAAGCTACTATATTTACTATGGTAATGGATTGTATATTTTAGGTAGGGGTCTATTTGACCATTTCCAGCATTAAAATCAATGGTCATGATGTTAAATAAGAGGGTTTCCAAAAAACATTTTGTGATAACCTTTTGTTGATGCATATGAGTGCATTAGCAATGTGACACCAACAAATATCAAGGCATTATTCTATTTGTATTCAACTTAAAAAAGAGAAAGCTTCATGCCTTATCTTTATAGAGGAGGCTGATATAATTGGAACCAAATGGTAATATGTAGAATCACATATTTCAATTACCAAAAGCTTATAAGAGGATCTTTCCTGCGTGCAATTGAGTATTGTATTTTAAGGGATGAGGTATAAAAACATATAGAATTGATGATGGTAATACAATTTACATGTGTTGAAAGTATAACCTACAAATCACTCTGTTATGCCCTGCATCCCCATCCCTACATTTTGTGTGCAAAATGTTGGGTCCCCCTTTTTTTGTTTTTTCTTTTGGCTCTTGCCTTGTCTTTTTGCCTGTTTCTTTGTTTTCTTTCTCCAGGTTTTCTATCCCGCCGTGTTGGTTTTGCTTTGTGTTTTTGTCCCTCGTATCTCCGAGACCCGTTCCTAGAGTTGGTTGTTTCTTTTCTAGGAGCTGGACCCCGGGCTCTGGGATTCTCTGCCACAATGTCTTCTTTTTGTAAGAAGGTATGATCACACGGAATCCCCAGGCCTAGAGTCTGGAGGTCTACCTGTTCTAGAGTTTGTGGAAGGAAAGGTAACTTTATTTTCACCTCAGGTATAAATAGGAATCACCTATCATTTTCACAGTTACTGCGATTAAAAACACTTAAGTGATTTCAGAGCGATTCCTTAGCGATTTGAGCGATAATTAAGTGCGAGTTATTCTGAGTTGTTCTGAACAATTACAAGTTGTTTTTGGTGGTGGTTGGTGATCATTTGGAGGTGGAAGCTATTGCAGAGCATCCAGGGTGCCTTCCCTTCCTTGCCCTCCTTCAGATTTTAGGTTGGTGTTCCTATTTCTTCTTGTGTTTTTTTTTCTTTTTTGTTGTTGTGTTTTTGGCTTGCGTTTCTGCTTTGTTTTGTTTTCATTTTGCTCTGCGAGTTCATCGTGCTTCACCACCTGTTGGTGGGTTGGCTCTGCTAGAGGTTTGTTTTCCCTCTATGTAGGTGTAGGATAATGTAGATATTCTATATGCTTGTAGATTTTTTGGCTTTGTTTTAGGGTAGCTGCTCTGCGTTTTGTATATTAGTGTATATGGTGTATTTAATGTATATCCTTCCATTTTCCATGTATATACCATTTGACCTTATTGTACTTAAATGTATATTTTGTGTGTATTCATCCAATCTTGTGTCAAGCTCACTGTGCTTCACCTATTTTCCATTCAAGACTGTGAGCTCATTCTGGGAAGAATACCGCTTGGTTGAAGCTCGGCTCTCAGCTAGTTTCAACCAGGTGGTTTTCTCTCTCCTCTGTCAGCTAGCCTTTATGATCCATTTATGTCCCACATATGAATTTAAGTTGTCCAAGTGGCCTCCGCTTTCCATGCATTTGGATATTTGGTTCCACTATTGCCATAACTACCCATTTATTGCATAGCCACGTGACGTCCACATGCGCCTGACGGCTCACGTTTCACTCACATCTTCCAAGGGTTAGTTTTTCGAACCCCAGGTCTTTTGTCTTCACAAGTCCACATCTTACTTTCATTAAGTATGCTAGAACCCCTAGGCCCAGATAGGGGTTAATTTTCTAAGTTTTCATTATATATACTTCTCAGGATTTTGAACCCAAACTAACTTTTCAGGCTAAGAACGTGCCTCGGTGGTAAGATCTCTAGATCCTAGAATATTTTATCTATATATTCTAATGGTCACCTTGCCTTACAAGTTTTTAGAACAACATACCTTCATAATGTCTGAGGCTTCCGCATCTTCACCACCTAGGAGTCTGAAACTTCCCTCCACGGCGTTCACCAGGGCAGCCATTAGATCCAAAATTGAGAGGACCTTAGAAAAATTACCTCTCAACATGAATTTCCTGAGGGACAACACCATTATGGGATCAAAGATTGAGTTCCAAGTTCAGTTAATTACCGACACAAGTGTTAGAATGTGGGCCAAAATGCAGGCCCTAGTCAAGATAATGTTCATTCAGCTACAGTCTGGGGATCCACTGGCAATCAACGTCAGGGATTCTAGGATTTTGAAGGCCGCCTATTTCCCATGCTTGGTGCAGGCTCCAAAGCTCATTCTCACACTTGCGGCACATTACAACTCTTCCATCTAGGCCTTCATGCTCACAGCCTCGATCCCGACTGGATATTCCACTCCCATGGTGTCTCTTAATGCCGCTACTTTTAGGGTAGGTTTGGGGATTCCTCAATTTGATAACCCAACTATTGTTACCAGGTCTGATGCCTTAGCATAATTTCAGAAGTTGGAGGTCGTAGCCCGAAAATACATGAAAAACCATTAGCTCAAGACTCTGAAGAGGGACCCCAAGAAAATGAAATTAGAGATCCCCGGTCTGAGTTTAAAGAAAGTATCCAGATGGGGATGATAGCACTATGCCAGATCTTCGGGCAACCCCATGCCTGAGAATTCTCAGGGTGGATGTACTACTTTTTGCTTGGCATCACCACCGATGGGGAATACTTTGATTAGGCCACCATTATTTCAAACCATGTAGATTCTCAGTTCCTTCAGGTGGCCCAAAAGTGCAAATTCTATATGACCTCTTATGTTCTCTGGGCCTTAGTGCAATAAAAACCCATCACCAATGGGCTACTCACATTAGGTGTACTTGGGATTGGCCTAGGTCAGAATCCTCCCTGGGATTACTTCCTACAAATTCAATGAGAGGCTAGTTTCCCTAGTTTCTACTGGGTGAACGACGCCTTTGTCTACTACAACCTGCTCATGCCTACCTGGGATGTAGGGTACCACCTCTCCATGGAGGCAATGGATCTGGTCAGAATTTATGGCCATTACTACATCCAATTCTAGCAACACACCTACACAAGGATAATCGGCTTCTCTAAGAAGCCTTACTTCTTGCCCAAACATTGTGGGAACAAGATAATTCTCTTGGAATATTACAGACAAATATTGGAGTTGCACACCTTGTACACTTTGAAGAAGGTGATGAATGTTCCATTCCCAATCACTTGTGGGAATTACTCATGTAGTTTGGCCATAGCTAAGGAGGGAGATAGTGAGTTGAAGAGCTTGAACTTGGCAGAATTCTATCTAGCATGGAAAAACTTTGATCCGCTTAGTGAAATTGCATTGACACTTCCCTGGGCATCAGAGCACCACCGATATCACATGGAGGACTTCTGGGAAGATTGTTAGGATGATGCTGAAGTCTAGAGCCAGCATTACATCTGGATGACTATGGGGATGATGGAAAGGTTGAAGCTCCAGAAATTTCCAGATGACTTCTCAGACATTGAACCCACAATAGATCCCCACTACAAGGCAAAGGGGATTTATAAGTTGGCCCTCCCACCAGTAGACTAGAACACCTAGGAGGGGCCTACCATCGAGAAAATCACTCAGAACATGGTTGAGTGTAGCCATGAATACTTCAAGAGAGTATGCCCCAGGAGTACCCATAGGGCCACCTCGACAATACAAAAGTTGACTTCTGAGGCTAGAACATCTTCACAGGGAGAGGATAGGGTAAAAAGAATAATGGAAACTCCAAATCTACAAGAGACCCCCATAAAATAACAACTAAAATAGTCAATAGCGCCCTCCCAACAGACGAGGGAGAAATTGATCATGCAGTTAGCCACTCTGGTGCTCATGACCGGACCTGTCCGTCCTCCCTCTTCCCATTTACTAGAAACATTAATGGTCAAGGCAATAGGAATGGATCTGAAAGAGGAACAGGTAGCCCTAAGGGATGTGGGGCATCCTTTGGTCACCAGACAGAAGAAAAGGCTCAACCCAAAGCCAAAGAATGAACTAGAGCTCGGGATGCCGCGAATCCCACAAGTAGAAATTGTTGCTTCTAAATCCCCAGAGCCAAAGAAAGAACCAGAGCATGCTCACATCCCAAAAAATCCTCCCCCTCAAGAAGAATTTGATGATGTATTTAGGGCTGACGAAATTGGGAATTTACAGGGAGACATCATATAGCCAGAGGCAGAAATCCTGAAGCAAGAGGAAGCTCTAGAATAGGAACCTGTGTAGGAGTAGGAGGTACAAATAGAAGAAGAAATGGGAGAAAAACAAGAGATTACCTTCGAGGTCCTTGAAATACAAGATACAGGAATATTAGGCCAACAAAAGCAAAATGAATAAATGGCATTGGCTGGGGAAACTGGACCCACGGGAACAACCATGACCCCAACCGCCATGTTCCAGGTGCCACTCCTAAAGGTAAAATTTGGGGAGGTAATCACTATGGCCCAAACATTGAATCTCAGCCTATTGCCTCCCCCACTACCAAAGGATGTACCGATAGAAGAAGACATCCCAGTAACAGAGGCTAAGGAAGAACAAAAAGAAGAAGAAGGAAACCTTGGGACAACCATTGAGGACCTAAATATTGCTGAAGATATAAATGATGGGGAAAAGGACATAGGTATCACTAGAGAAAATGTCATTAGTGAGATAGAAAATATAGGGAAGGATTCAGACAAGGATCATACTATTGAGGGGGCACAACAGGATATTAGGGAAAAGTTACAGGAGAAGATTTTGGCTGCAAAGCCACCCCTACCGCCTTAGGGGTTGTGGAATCTTGAAAGAGAAAGGCCCCATCAACACCTAGAGCCCATCTTTCTTTGGCGGAGATGATGGCTCAGGTGTAAAACCCACCTAAGGTTAAGAAATCCCAGATGGTTCACACTCTTCAAACCGAGCTAGGTGGAGAAATAGTCACAGTAATCGTGACACCTTCCCCAGATGCGGACAAGTCAATGGATAAGGCCAGAGATTATAATGTCACAAAGGTGTTGCTAGGGAAGAGAGGAAAATAGGGTGAATTAGACTTTTTGAAAGAAGAAGCCAAGGCAGTGGAGGCTCACTACAAAAAGGAGGCTCAAAAGTTCAAGGCAGAAAAGGAGAAAAATGAAAACCTCATGGGGTTGCTGACTGAGCTGCCATGATCTATTAGCCTTATTCCTCTAGGGGCCTCTACGTCAAATGCACCACTTCCATAGAGTGATATAGACTCATTACGGGCAATGAAGAAAAAGGCCCAAAGGGTTGATGAATGGGTTGCCTTGCAGTTGGGAAATGTCTAGCGTTTCCTAGTGTCCACACTCCTAGATTTATATGCAGCCTACCACATATTACATTAGGTTGAAACCACCATCAGCATATGGGAGGGGGACATCAAGAATTATGAGGCATGAAATGTTGAACTAGAGGAACTCATCGGCCTCAGAGAGGAGCTTCTTTCTAAGTCTAGAATTTTAGGAGAAGAGTCATTTGATTTTGTGAGGACCCAGCACTCTAGACTTGACCTTACATTGGGGGTAATCAAGAAAATGGTGGGGACTCTATGGGATAGGGTCAATGTAGTCCAATATTCTTTCAATTTATACAAGTCTTTTATTTCAAAGGTCTCTGGAGCTGATCCATTTAGCACCAACACATGCACATCGGAGGAATATGTTTTGGGGAAATTTGATGAATTAATGGAATCAAGGTATCAATCCCTGGAGGGGATAGATGGAGCTAAAATGATGTGACTAACTCGCATGATACTAAGTGGTCACGATGCAGCAAAGATGGCCAAATAATTTAAGAACAATGTTCTAGACCTGGGAGAATAGATTGAGGTGGCCAAGTATTGGTAGGCTGGCCTTAAAGACATCGATGAGGATGGAATTTCCCATCTCCTCTAGACCTTCAATGATAGTAAGAAATAGTAGAGGTTCTCTGGGAGCCAGAGAAAACCTTCAAGGAAAATTTTTTGTATTCTTTATTCCTTCAGAATGCAAGTTCCTAGATCCTGGAATTCTGGATCCTGCATTTTGTATTCTTTCAGTGACCCGTGTCCCGGTCCCTAAGGTCGACCGGTCACTTTCAAAGTAGTTAATAAAGGTTGTTAGAAGGTGGATAGCTACATCAAGGCATGTTGGATCGGCAAGAGGTTTTCTGATAGATGGTGTTCCCAAGGCACTGCTTCAACATTACACCTGGCGTATCAGAGATAGGGCACTACTTTTCCCATTTATGATGAATGTAGCCTCGATCCCTGGGGGATCAGATTTCTTCTCTCTCTTTCTCGGATCTCTTCTTGAATTTGATTCTTCCACTCCACCTCTCTTGTCTTATTCTTCTGACATATCAAGCCTATTCTGTCTCTAGGTCTTTTGTAGGTGGTGCAGGTAGTATCGGCCACTGGATAATGTATTTTATTGTAAAGTGTAAAATAAGTTAGGGTTAGGGTTAGATAGAAAGATGTGTATAAATAGTAAGTCCAACCTCATTCCAAGGGTTGGAAAAATTGATGATTTTGCAGTCCATAGTAATAGAAAAACATTTTTTCATTTTTCAGTTGCAGAGCTCAATGCTCCATAAATTAAGCTTTCAGTTGTTAGATGCTCCCTTGGAGCCACCATTGTACCATGCACAAGTGCTTGCTGGAAGAAATGTTAATGAAGAAGGAAGAATTCTCTCAATGATGTTGTTGGCATTCTATCTTTTGGGTTAACGGTATTTTATGCTTTGTGTTCTTCATGTCATTTGCTTTGATACTTAAAGTAGATTAACCACCTCCTTTCTTTTGCTACTAATGAAATATGAACTGATGGTTGTATGTTTCTTTGGTATTTAGTGTAGTGTGTTAGAGCATTGTTGATTTTTTGAATGTTTAGCATAACTATAGGTAGATGAAATATTTCTAACCCTGTGGTATCTTTTCATTTTATTTGTTAAGTGAATATGTGCTTGTAGGAACCCCCACTTACTTAAATCCCCAGAGAGAACAAGTTGAAGATAACCAGCTATCCCCCTTGAAAATAGTCACATCTCCCAACCGACCCCCAAATTGTTGAGACCTGACTCTCACATGCTTGGAGGCTTGGGGAATCTCATTTCCCTGGACAACCTTTACAGGCAAAATGGTCGGTACCTCAATACCCGGTGATAACTTACCTCTGTTGGCAGATATGGTCACAAGAGTCCCATTAACAGAAACTAGTGCTAGAAGGAGGGCATGAACTCATTCCCCTCTCAAGATTCTGATTTTACACCTCCCGAGGGTTCCTCAAGCCATAGTTTTAGGAGTCAAGCCTTTAGTGGGATTAGGTCTTTCTCCCGAGCAAGATTTGAAATAATCCTTAGATCAGCCCCTAACCATGGAAGGTTTGTCAAACTCGAGCCTCCTGCTTGAAAGAAATAGACCTTGAAAGTCACACTAGCCACCATTGTCTAGGGGTCTAGTGTACCATGAAATATCCAAACTTCCCAGACCATTCTGGGAACTAGCGTCCAACCTACCAAAAACTCAGCTCCCCAAATGGCTGCATATTTTAGGAATACCAGGTACCCTATGGGAACATTTCCATTGCAACCAATGATTTACCCTCACACCTAAAAAATATTTGCCCATGATATGAGCACCTAGGCTCACAGAACACAGAGGAACACTTGCAGGCATACAAAGATGTCATGAACTGACACCAGATCCAACATGAAGATGTTGTGACCCAGATATTTCCCCTATCCCTGGGATAGGATGAACTAAACTGGTGCTTTAACCTTCCCGCCAACTCCATCAACAGTTGGCAGGACATGGAGGATGCCTTCTTGGCTACCTTTTATGTACACATAGACCCATCTTGGTCCCACAACCAGTTCATTTTCATTAGAAAGGAACCAAATGAACCCCTTGCATCATTCAATCACCAGTTCTAGCATGCCCTAAAGAGGTGCACAGGCCCTTTCCTTCCATCCGTGGAAGTAACCATACAAACCTATCTCAACGTGATGGACCCCTTCGTTGCCACTCTCCTCTAGAGAACTACTACCCTGGGTGACCGGGATACTTTGGTGAAAGTTTACAACCTAGCCTTAGAATTGTCCCGCGGTCTCAACAAGTGCCCAGGTGGGATTGGGCAGAGTATGCCATTCAACATGATCCCTAGCGGAGCTACATATACCAAGAGATATAACTCCAATTTGTAAATGGGTGCCCCCACGATAGTGATGAATCCCCCGCCCCCACCGATAGACCAGCAAGCCTGGTACATTTATCCATCACAGACTCAGGAAATACCAGGTTTGGAATCTTTCCCTTGGAACCAGCCATAATAGACACAACAATCTCAGACATAGCCATCTGGAGTGCCTTTCTTCCAATCGCCCATGGCTGGAGGATTGCCACCCTCAACTTCGGAAAATACTTTTGCCTTCCCAGGGAACCAACAACAACAATCGTCACATTGTGACATAAACACTCAGCTAACCGCCAAGGTTGAATCCCTCCGACGAATGTTGTCCACCCTGACTATGGACATGGGTCAAATGAAAATGGGGTCCTATGCACCTAAAAACTCCAATTCCCAAAGAGGGAATATTTTCTCCAGCCAATGGAACAACAATGACGGAGGAAGAAACTTCAATAATGGGCCTCGACCCAACCAACAATAATGGAATAATAACACAAACACCAGAGGTCCTCCTCCAAACCAAAATGCTAATCAAGGAGGTGCTAGACCATCCCATTTCACACCGGTCACAAAATTCCAGCCCATGACCAATTGGTGTAGATTGCATGACACAAGCTCCCACAACGAGGTAAACTATGCCACGCTAGAGAAGGTCATCATGTTTTCCTAGTTGGACAGGAAAAAATCATCTAATCCTACTCCCCTAGAACCTCCTGTACAAGAGCCAACTCATGGTGAATTCACCTGTGAGACTATCTTCTTCAGATCTGCCAGAGAAGACAAAGAAGAATCTAAACTATAGGGATTCTTTGATGAATCAATTTTGGCCTTTGAGGCCAATGCCTTCACCAACCCATAGGCTCCTTACAACACTTGGAGCTAGGCTGGTAAAGGACCAGTTTACACACTAACACCTCCTACCAAGGACACTCCTTCCTAGGATAATATAATTGACCAGCCTGTCCCTCCAAAAGGTTCTAGCTCTAATCAAGCAAAAGACTCGGCTAAGGGAAGCCATCAATTTCTGGGAGGAATATTGACATCACAAGGGCATTAGAATAAACCACCACCTCCATGACCTTGATGGAGGTTTTACTAAACTACCCTGAGTAGAAGAAGTCTCTTCTGAAGCTCCTAGGAAACCTGGAGGCTATCAGTCACCCACCCAAGACTGTCTCTTTTGAGGATGCCAATGCAGCCATCTTTCAGGGAAATAATGAAGATCCTCCATTCCTACTAGGCCTAAACATACAAGGCAAAAACATACACAACTTTCTACTAGATTTCAGAGCTTCAGGAAACATCATGCCCTTATCTATATTCCAGAAGCTCAGATTCTGACCCACCCCATCCAAACATGCAGTAATCCAATTGGATAAAACTATTGTGAAAATGGTAGGAGAATTGAAGAATGTCCAGATATAGCTCATCTAGGACCCCATAATAACCAGCATAATCGACATCTAAGTGGTGGACAACCCAGAGACTTACGGGATGTTATTAAGTCAAAACTGGTTTAAGTCCTTGAATGGATACTTTTTGACTGACTTTTCTCACTTATGGCTCCCCTGGGAAGGAGAATCAAACAAAATTCAGGTTGAAAGTGAACCCAGAATGAAGCGGGCTCTTACCAAATTTGGAAGGGTCAATGAGGTCTTATTCTCTAAGACTTCCCCGGGGGTGTACCAACCCCTTGAAATCTTAACATTTGATTTCACCCTGGGAGAGGATCCCATAGTTCTCCAGAGAACCCAGGACCTAGAAGAAAAGTTGAGGGTTGAGGTTAACTCTCAGGGTGCCTCACCAACCCCTACTACACTCTTGTCCAACACTTGGTGTCGGGTACACTATAAAAAACATTCAGAGCCAGAGTGTGAGCCTTGCCTTTCTGTCACTACCCGGCATGTTGACGCCTTCTGGAACAAAGAACATATAGTTGATTCCCTGGAACCTAGTATTCCTACTAGAAGCACTTATCTAGTGCCATTTCCCTAGGGATCTCAACCCCAAATCACCCTATAGGAAAACCTCACCCATGCACCCCCAGTGCAGGAGGAAACTCCTCTCAAGTCTCCCAAAGATAATCCAAAAATTGCTCCATCTCCCCAGCTCCAGACTAAAAGCGATGACCTATGAACCCTTAAGTTCGATGGGTCCTGGTCCAAACAAGGCTATGGGGCTAGAGTAGAATTAATCAACCCCTGAGAGAAATCCTTCCTCGCATCCTACAGACTACAGTTCAACTGCACAAACAATGTTACAGAGTATGAGGCTTTGGTCCTTGGACTCCTATTTGCATTAAGGAAAGAAATCACCCACCTTCGAACTCTGGGTGATTCAGAGTTTATTGTCAAATAGTTCCAGAGTCAGTACACATGTCATGATAAAAGGCTGGCCACATATCGTAAATAGGCATGGAGCCTTATTGAAGATTTTGATACCTTCGACATTGATCTTATTCCCCAGTGAAATAATTATGTTTCAGATGCCCTCACCATTTCTGCAAGCACACTTGAGCCCATGGTCAGCTCACGACTCTAGAGATTTTCCATGGAGATGATCCCCGCCCTGTCCATTCCAAATAATGTCACCCACTTTCAAGTTTTTTAGGATGATCAACATATCCTAGCCTTCATGGCCAATGTTGGTATCTTCAACGACCAGATAGTAGAAGAACAAGACCATGATGATACTGGGTAGGGTGATGAAGATGATGGGATCATGGACCTACCTACCAACACCATCCTGAAGGGGATGGTCATGCTTGAACGTATCTTCAACTCAGACCCTCAGGGCCAGGAAAAGATATCATCCTCCTCCGAGGGAGGAAAATTTGAGAAAGTAAACATCGGCCAGCCTGGTGAAGAAAAGATGATACACATTGGTACTTCCTACTCCCCTAAGGAGAAGGAAAATATTCTTGTGGTTCTCTGAAAATACATAGACATGATCGCATGGGGATATGAGGATTTGAAGATGTATGACACATCCATTATGACTCATACCATCCCCTTAAAACTTGATGCTAAGCCTTTTCAACAAAAGCAATGACCAGTCAACCCATTGATTTAGCCTCTGATTCATCAATAGATGGAGAAACTACTGTCAACTTGGATAATCTTTCCAATCCCGCACACTACGTGGGTTGCCAATTTGGTCCCTATCAGGAAGAAGAGCGGTGAAATTTTCCTTTGCGTGGATTTTCAAAATTTTAATAGAGCCTCCAAGAAGGATAATCACCCTCTCCCCTCATTAGATGAGGTGTTGCAGATAGTGAATGGGTCACAAATGATGTCTTTCTTGGATGGATACTCCGGATACAACCAAGTCATGGTTAAAAATGAAGATAGAGAGAAAATGATGTTCACCACCAAGTGGGGAACATTTGCATATCAGAGGATGCCCTTTGGCTTGATTAACATAGGGGCCACATTTCAAAAGGATATGGACATTGCATTTAAGGGCCTTGTGAATTAGTGCATAATCATCTACATGGATGATTTGACCATCTTTTCCTGAGACAGGCGTGACCATTCCGCCCACCTCACCCAGATTTGTGAGAGATGTCGCCAGTATGGAATATCCCTCAACCCCAAGAAGTGTATATTCAAGGTCACTAAAGGGAAGTTGCTTGGGAATATTATCTCCGAGAAGGGTATATCCATTGACCCTAAGAGAGTTGAAGTGTTGCTAAATTTGTAAATGCCCGACAGTAAGAAGGAGATGTGATCTTTCTTTGGAAAGATCAACTTTGTCCAGTGGTTCATCACTGGATTTGTCGAGATAGTAAAGCCACTCAATGAAATGATGAAAAAGGATACCAAAATTGAGTGGAGTCCTGAGGCAAAGCAGAAATTCACCTAGATCAAATATATGATAACGGAGGCACCCATCCTGGCTAGTCTAGACTACTCCCTCCCATTTTACATTTACTCCTTCACTTTGCTGCATTCTGCTACAGTAGTATTGACTCAAAAGGTTGAGGGGGAAGAATGAACCATAGCTTTTATGAGTTCCCCCTTCAAGAACACTGAAGTTTAGTATTCATCATTAGAAAAGAAGGTCTTTTCCCTCATTTGCACCGTGAAGAAATTCTGGCATTACATTCTTTGGAGTAAGGTGCATGCTATTATCTCAGACTAGGCTATGAAATATCTGCTGATGCAGAGTGAACTAGGTGAAAGATAGGGGAAATGGATGGCCATCCTCCAAGAATAAAATTTAGAAATGCAACACATGAAGATAGTCTGAGGCCAGGGACTGAGTCAAGCGATGGCAGAAGAGAATCCCCACATAGAATGTCAAACATACATAGTGGAGTCTATCACTCAAGACCCATGGTACACCAACCTGGTGTACTTATTATTAAACAATAGATGCCTAGAGGGGTTACCTCCCAACAAACATCGTGCCCTGTGGATGAAAAGTGCCCACTTCATGATAAAAAACTTCACGCTTTACCGTAGGAATTACGAGGGAGTGTACCTTCAGTGCATTGATAGGGACCAAGCTAAGAAAATAATTAAAGAATTCCATGGGCAGTGGGGAACCAGGCATGGCTCAGCCGATGCCACCACCCATCAGATCCTTCAGGCCAGATATTATTGGCCCTGCATATTTAAATATGTCTACACTCATGTTTGAAGATGCCATACTTTCCAAACCGTGGCACATCGTGAGCGTAACCTGGCTATGCCTTTACAACCAATCTTCAAGGCTAGGCCCTTTTCCCAATAGGAATTTGACTTTATCAGGAAAATAAACCCCAGCTCATCTACCAACCACTGATACATCTTAACTACAATTGATTATTGCACCTGGTGGTCTGAAGCCATACCTTGCAAAAATAACACGACAGATGTAGTTATCAAATTTATAGAAGAAAATATCATCATAAGATTCAGAATGCCTTTCGCTATAGTGTGTGACAATGGTCTAGCATTTTCTTTAGCACAACTACTTGAATGGAACTATAACCAAAAGATCACTCTGAAGTTTTCCAGCAACTATTACCCCTAGGGGAATGGTGTTGCTAAATCAACAAACAAAAATTTTCTTGAAGTGATCAAACACCTATTGGAACAAAACCCCTAGGATTGACACCAAAAGTTGAGATTCACCCTCTAGGTAGATCGCATTCCAATTAAAGCTGCCCTAAGAATGTCCACATTTCATTTTTTTTATGG
Source organism: Thuja plicata (assembly GCA_018584345.1). Lineage (NCBI taxonomy): Eukaryota > Viridiplantae > Streptophyta > Pinopsida > Cupressales > Cupressaceae > Thuja > Thuja plicata. Next base: position 3,564,958 of record MU227805.1, read on the forward strand.
CCAAAACCCAGTGCTCCCAATCCACTTACAGATCCCAGTTTTGTAGTTTATGTAGGAATTTGGCAATCAAGATAGCATTGTGGAGGTTTGGATCTTGAATCTGGTGCAGATTGAGAAACAATGAGACACAACCCTTGAACATTTTGCGCATCACCAAGTCATGGTAAAATTATGGTTTGACCATAGAGCCCAATATAAGGCCTTCCAGATTTCAGAATTAGTCCTTTTGTGGGACAAGGCCCAGGAAAAGAAAGGAAATCACACCAGGTTTCAATGAATCTGGCTCGGACCATACCTAATCTCAGAGATCTACGGGTTAAATACCTACTGCCTCAATACCATGAGTGGAGAACCTGTCCCATTGCACATCAATGGATAGTTTCTCAAACATTACTTCGAATGAGGCTGATTTGCCTAGAGTTGTATTTTATGTGAAGTTTTCTTGCTTGTAAATACTTCTTTTCCGGTGTCTCGTTTGGAGGTATCTTTCTTTGTAAATAGTCTTGCTGGCCATCCTCTGGGACCAACCATTTTCTTTATTTATCTTTTATTTTTCTTGGCTTCCTTTTCGGGTCCTGGCATTTTTCTCTCCCTCTCGTGAGGATTGGTATGCTTTGCATAACATTTGGTCTCCAGGATGTTGTCTTTAACATGATGATCAACTTAAGAATCTATTGTTAGCATGATGGAATTGGTCTGGTCTCTAGAGTTATTTTACAAGCTTGGTAGAAAATTATGAGTAGTCTTCATCAGATTTATCCCTGAAAGTCCAGTAATCAGTTAAATTAAAATTCTGAAGGAGCAAGTAATCAGACACACCAAGGGTAGATCGGTCGCACTGTTTGATTGGCCCAATTCTGAACTTTTAAAGATTCTTTCTGGATCTATAGTTTTCCTCCCCCATTTAGAAAATTAAGGTGGGTGAAGGGTGAAATAAGTACCACCATTAAATTTAGCTAAGCTTAAGCTTGATGGTGAAAGAAGTACCACCTTCCCCACCTAGAAACATACAAAATAACAAGAAAAATAAAGAAATAGGATTAAACTCTGATTTCCAAGAGAAATGAGCGAATTTGATGACTTTGGGGTTTGATATACTTAGATCCTCCTCTCTGCTTCTCCCAGAGGTCATCAACTTGATTTCCTTCCAAAGCACACACTTCACCACTGGTGAAAGGATCACAGATTGGATCGCGTATGACCGGATTTTCTCAGACATTTCACACCTTAAAAGTAAGATGCTTCAAGTAACGATTTGTTCCAGTTTTGCTAACCAAAGAGTCTGTATTTCTTGAATCTACTAAGGCATTTTTCTTAGATAGTCACCATTTGTTATACCCTGCATCCCCGTCCCTACATTTTTTGTGCAAAATGTTGGGTCCCCCTTTTTTTGTTTTTGCTTTGGGCTCTTGCCTTGTCTTTTTGCCTATTTCTTTTGTTTTCTTTCTCTAGGTTTTTTGTCCTATAGTGTTGGTTTTGCTTTGTCTTTTTTTCCCTTGTGTCTCCGGGACCCAGTCTCAGAGTTGGTTTTTTCTTTTCTAGGAGATGGACCCTGGACTTCGGGATTCTCTGCCTCGATGTCTTCTTTTCATAAGAAGGTATGATCGCACGGAATCCCCGGGCTGAGAGTTTGGAGGTCTGCCTGTTCCAAATTTTGCAAAAGGAAAGGTAACTTGCTTTTCACCTTGGGTATAAATAGGAATCACCTGTCATTTTCATAGTTACTGTGATTAAAAACACTTAAGCGATTTCAGAGCGATTCCTTACCAATTTGAGCGAGAATTGAGTGCGAGTTATTCTGAGTTGTTCTAAACAATTACAAGTTGTTTTCAGTGCTGGTTGGTCATCATTTGGAGGTGGAAGCTATTGCAAAGTGTCTAGGGTACCTTCCCTTCCTTGCCCTCCTTCAAATTTCAGGTTGGTGTTCCTATTTCTTCTTCCATTTTTTCTGCTTTTTCGTTGTTGTGTTTTTGGCTTGCATTTCTTCTTTGTTTTGTTTCCATTTTTCTCTATGAGCTCGTCGTGCTTCACCACCCATTGGTGTGTTGGCTTTGCCAGAGGGTTGTTATCCCTTTGTGTAGGTGTAGGATAATGTAGATATTTTATGTGCTTGTACATTTTCCAGCTTTATTTTAGGGTAGCTACTCTGCATTTTGTATATTAGTGTATATGGTGTATTTAATGTATATCCTTCCATTTTCCATGTATATAACCTTTGGCCCTACTGTACTTAAATGTATATTTTGTGTGTATTCATTCAGTCTTGCATCTTGCTTGTCGTGGTTTGCCTATTTTTTGTTCAAGATTGTGAGCTCATTCTGGGCAGAATACCACCTGGTTAAAGCTCGGCTCTCAGGTGGTTTCAACTACATAGTTTTCTCTCTCCTTTGTCAGACAGCCTTTATGATCCATTTATGTCCCATGTATGCATTTAAGGTTGTCCAAGTGGCCTCCACTTTTTGCACATTCAGACGGTTGGCACCGCCATCGCTATAACTCCCCATTTACTGCATAGCCACATGACATCCATGTGGGCCTGACGACTCACTTTTCGCTCACATCTTCCAATGGTTAGTTTTCTGGACCATAGGCCTTTTGTCTTCAAAAGCCCACATCTTACTTTCGTTAAGTACGCTAGAACCCCCAGGCCCAGATAGGGGTTAATTTTCTAATTTTGCATTATATATATACTTCTCAAGATTTTGAACCCAAACTAACTTTTCAGGCTAAGAACGTGCCTCGGTGGTAAGATCTTTGGATCCTGGAATATTTTTATCTATGAATTCTAATGGTCACCTTGCCTTGGAGGTTTTCAGAAAAACATACCTTCATAATGTATGAGGCTTCCACATCTTCACCACCCGGGAGTCTTGAACTTCCCACCTGGGAGTCTTGAACTTCCCTCCATGACGGTCACCAGCGCAGCCATCAGATCCCTTAGAAAAATTGCCTCTCAGCATGAATTTCCTAAGAGACAACACCATTATGGGATCAAAGATTGTGTCCCAAGTTTAGTTAATTACTGACACCAGCATCAGAATGTGGGATGAAATGTAGGCCCTGGTCAAGATAATGTTCATTCAGCGATAGTCCGGGGATCCGCTGGTGATCAGCATCAGGGATTCTAGGATTTTGAAGGCCACCTATTTCCTATGCTTTATTTAGGCCCCGAAGCTCATTCTTACACTTTTGGCACATTACAACTCTGTCATCTAGGCCATCATGTGCGCAGTCTTGGTCCCGATTGGATATCCCACCCCCATGGTGTCTCTCGATGCCGCTACTTTTTGGATAGGTTTGGGGATTCCTCAGTTTGATAACCCACCTATCGTTAATAGATCTAATGCCTTTGTGCAATTTTAGCAGCTATAGGTTATAGCCCAGCAATACATGAACAACCATTGGCTCAAGACTCCGAAGAGGGACCCCAAGAAAATGAAATTAGAGATCCCCCGATCTGAGTTTAAAGAAAGTATCTAGATGGGGATGATAGCACTATGCCAGATCTTCGGGCAACCCCATGCTCAAGAGTTCTCAGGGTGGATGTACTAATTTTTTCTTGGCATCACCACCAGTGGGGAATACTTTGATTGGGATGCCATTATTTCAAACCATGTAGATTCTCAGTTCCTTCAGGTTGCCCAAAAGCACAAATTCTATATGATCTCTTATGCACTCTAGGCCTTAGCGCAACAATGACCCATCACCAATGGGCTACTCACATCAGGTGTACTTGGGATCAGCCTAGGTTAGAAGGCTCCATGGGATTACTTTGCACAAATTCAATGGGAGGCTAGTTTCCCCAGTTCTACTAGGTGAACAATGCCTTTGTCTACTACAACCTGCTCATGCCTACCCAGGATGTAGGGTACCACCTCTCTAAGGAGGCAATGGATCTGGTTAGAAGTTATGGCCATTACTACATCCAATTCTAGCAACACACCTACATAAGGATAACTAGCTTCTCCGGGAAGCCTTACTTGTTGCCCAAACATTGTGGGAACAAGATAATTCTCTTGGAATATTGCAGACAAATATTAGAGTTGCACGCCTTGTATTCTTTGAAGAAGGTGATGAATGTTCCATTACCAATCATTTGTGAGAATTACTCGTGCAGTCTAGCCGCATCCAAGGAGGTAGATAGCGATCTAAAGAGCCTAAACTTGGCAGAATTCTATCTAGCGCGGAAAAACTTTGATCCGCTCGACAAAATTGCATTGGCACTTCCCTGGGTATTAGAGCCCCATTGATATCACATGGAGGACTTCTTGGAAGATTTCCAGGATGATGTTGAAATCTAGAGCTAGCATTACACTTGGATGACTATGGGGATGATGGAAAGGCTAAAGCTCTGAAAATTTCTAGATGACTTCTTAGACGCCGGACCCATAATAGATCCCTAGTACAAGGCAAAGGAAAATGAAAATTTGGCCCTCCCACCGGTAGACTGAAATGCCCAAGAGGGGCCTACCATCAAGGAAATCACTCACAACATGGTCGAGTGTAGCCACAAATAATTTAAGAGAGTATGCTCTAGGAGTACCTGCAGGGCCGCCCCGACGATACAAAAGCTGGCTTCTAGGGCTGGAACCTTTTCACAGGATGAGGATAGGGGAAAAAGAATAATGGAAACTCCAACTCTATAGGACACCCCCATAAAAGAAAAACTAAAATAGTTGATAGCGGCCTCCCAGAAAATGAGGGAGAAATTAATCACGTGGCTGGCCACTCCGGTGCTCATGACTAGACCTATCCATCCTCCCTCTTCCCCTTCACTAGTAGCATTAATGGTCAGGGCAACAGAAATGGATCTAGAAGAGGAACGGGAAGCCCTAAGGGATGTGGGGCCTCCTTTGGTCACCAGGTGGGAGAAAAGGCTCAACCCAAATCCAAAGACAGAACTGAAGCTCAGGATGCTAGAAATCCCACAAGTAGAAATCATTTCTTTCGACTCCCCGGAGCCAGAGAAAGAACCAAAGCATGCTCATGTATCAAAAAATCCTCCCCCTCAAGAATAATTTGATGATGTATTTAGGGCTGATGAATTTGGGAATTTACAGGGAGACATCGTACAGTCGGAGGCAGAAATCCTAGAGTAGGAGGAAGCTCTAGAATAGGAACCTCTGCAGGAGTAGGAGGTACAAATAGAAGAAGAAATGAGAGAAAAATAAGAGATTACCTTTGAGGTCCCTAAAATACAAGATACGGGAATATTAGGCCAACAAAAGCAAAATGAACAAATGGCATTGGTTGGGGAAACCAGACCCACATGAACAACCGTGACCCCAACTACCATGTTCCAAGTGCCACTCCCAGAGGTAACATTTGGGGAGGTAATCACTATGGCCCAAACATTGAATCTCAGCCCATTGTCTCCCCCAATACCAAAGGATATACTGATAGAAGAAGACACCCCAGCAACAGAGGCTGAGGAAGAACAATAATAGGAAGAAGAAGGAAACCCTGAGACAACCAAAGAGGACCCAAATATTGCTGAAGATATAGACGATGGGGAAAATGACATAGGTATCACTAGAGAAAATTTCACCAGTGAGACATAAAATATAGGTAAGGAGCCAGACAAGGATCATACTATTGAGGGGGCACAACAGGATATTTGGGAAAAGTTACAGGAGTAGATTTTGGCTGCAAAGCCACCCCTACTGCGATAGTGGTTGGTGGAATCTCAAAAGAGAAAGGCCCCATCAACACCAAGAGCCCATATTTCTTTGGCAGAGATGATGGCTCAGGCATAGAACCTGCCTAAGGTTAAGAAAGCTCGGATGGTTCACACTCTCCGAACTGAGCTGGGTGGAGAAACAGTCGCAGTAATCATGACACCTTCCCCAGATGCAGATGAGGCAAAAACTGAGGATAGAGATTATAATATCATAGAGGTGTCACTGGCAAAGAGAGGAAAACAGGGTGAATTGGACTTGTTGAAAGAAGCAGCCAAGGCAATGGAGGGTCGCTATGAAAAGGAGGATCAAAAGTTCAAGGTAGAAAAGGAGAAACATTCAACCCTCATAGGGTTGCTAATTGAGCTAGCTAGGCCTATTAGCATTATTCCTCTGGGGTCCTCTACATCAGATGCACTGCTTCCACAGAGTGATATAGACTTATTACAGGCGATGAAGAAAAAGGCCCAAGCAGTTGATGAATGGGTTGCCTTGCAGTTGGGAAACATCCGACGTTTCCTAGTGTCCACACCCCTGGATTTATATGTGGATCACCATGTATTACATCATTTTGAAACAACCATTAGCATATGGGAGGGGGACATCAATAATTATGAGGCATGGAAGGTTGAACTAGAGGAACTCATCGACCTTAGAGAGGAGATTGTTTCAGAGTCTAGAATTTTAGGAGAAGAGTCATTTGATTTTGTGAGGACCCAACACTCCAGACTTGACCTCACATTGGGGGTAATGAAGCAACTAGTGGGGACTCTATAGGATAAGGTCAATACAGTCCAATATTCTTTCAATTTATATAAGTCTTTTGTTTTGAAGGTCTTTGGAGCTGATCCATTTAGCACCGACACATGCACGCCAGAGGAATAGGTTTTGGGGAAATTTGATGAATTAATGGAATCAAGGTATCAATCCTCAGAGGGGATAGATGGAGCTAAAATGACATGAATAACTTTCATGATACTCAGTGGTCACGATGCGGCAAAGATGGCCAAAGAATTTAAGAACAATATTCCAGACCTGGGAGAATAGATTGAGGTGACCAAGTACCGGTGGGCTGGCCTTAAAGACATTGATGAGGATGGAATTTCCTGTCTCCTCTAGATCTTCAATGATAGTAAGCAATAGTAGAGGTTCTCTGGGAGCTGGAGAAAACCTTCAAGGAAATTTTTTTGTATTCTTTATTCCTTCAAAATGCAAGTTCCTATGACCTTTGTCCCGGTCCCCAAGGTCGACCGGTCACTTTCAAAGTAGTTAATAAAGGTTGTTAGAAGGTGGATAGCTACATCAAGGCACATCGGATCGACAAGAGGTTTTCTAACAGATGGTCTTCCCAAGGCACTACTTCAACATTACACCTGACACATCAGAGACAGGGCACCACTTTTCCCATTTATGAGGATGTAGCCACGATCCCTAGGGGATCAGATTTCTTCTCTCTTTCTTAGCTCTCTTCTTGAATTTGATTCTTCCACTCCACCTCTCTTGTCTTATTCTTCTGACATATCAAGCCTATTCTGTCTCTAGGTCTTTTGTAGGTGGCACAGGTAGTACCAGCCACCGGATAATGTATTTTATTATAAAGTGTAAAATAAGTTAGGGTTAGGGTTAGATAGAAAGATGTGTATAAATAGTAAGTCTGACCTCATTCCAAGGGTTAGCAAAATTGATGATTTTGCAGTCCATAGTAATAGAAAAATATTTTTTCATTTCTCAGTTGTAGAGCTCAATGCTCCATAGTTTAAGCTTTCAGTAGTTAGATGCTCCCTTGGAGCCACCATTGTACCATGCACCAGTGCTTGCTGGAAGAAATGTTAATAAAGAAGCAAGAATTCTCTCAATGATGTTGTTGGCATTCTATCTTCTGGGTTAATGATATTTTATGCTTTGTGTTCTTCATGTCCTTTGCTCTGATACTTAAAGTAGATTAACAACCTCCTTTCCTTTGCTACTGATGAAATATGAACTGATGGTTGTATGTTTCTTTGGTATTTAGTATAGTGTGTTAGAGCATTGTTGATGTTTTGAATATTTAGCATAACTATAGGTAGATGAAGTATTTCTAACCCTGTGGTATCTTTTCAATTTATTTGTTAAGTGAATGCGCGCTTGCAGGAACCCCCACTTGAATCCCCGGAGAGAACAAGTTGAAAATAACCAGCTATCCCCCTCGAAAATAGTCACATCTCCCAACTGAGCCCTACACTGTCGAGACCCAACTCTCATGTGCTTGGAGGCTTAGGGAATCTCATTGCCTCGAACAACCTTTACAAGCAAAGTTGGCTAGTACCCTGGTACCTAGTGACAACTTACCTCTATTGGCGGACCCGGTCACAAGAGTACCATCAACACACTCAAATCTCAAAGAGGGACATCAAGCCTTAAGACACAAACTATATGTTACTAAAGGTGCAATGACTCTTTCAGTTGTATAAAATATTGATATGAATTATCGAGTTTGAGTTTGACAGTAATTATAAAGAGAAATTAAACTGGTGACTATCAAAATAGAGGAGCGAGTAAAAGAAATAAGAATGCATTATGAGCACCACAATTAATACACAGTAATGGAAGCGGTGGGGACTGAAATAACAAATATTAAAAAGAGGGGGGGTGGTGGCTGTAGCAAAGAGACAGATAGAAGGTTAGTAATTCATATATGGAGAGAGTTAATTTCAGCACAGTTTGCTTAGGATTGTTGGGCAACAGTATTCATAAAGTCTACAGTTCATAATAACAAGTATAAATAGTTCTACAACAAGGCATTATCAAAATCAGCATGTAAGACCTTAGTGACGGAAGGATAACTTAATAAATAAAATCATTTAGAGAAATAAGAGAAGGAGAAAGGAGTCAGTTCATAAAAGCATATATGATAATAAGAAAATATTTATATCAAGGTTTTGAAGATTTATCATGGAGGTGAAATTTCAAATGAATTTAATCCATATAGACTTAAAAAAAGAATCAACAGAAAACATGTTGCATGATAAACACCATAAAAAGATTAAATTTCTAAAGAATCATAAAGAGTACAGTTCATAATAACAAGTACAATCAGTTCTACAGCAAGGAATTATGAAAATTAGCACATCACTCCTTAGTGAAGGAAGGATAACTTAACAAATCGAATCGTTAAGAGAAATTAGAGAAAACTCTGAAAGTATATATATACTATATTTGTATTATAATTGCATTCTATGTACTAGAGCCTGGGGTAGTCTGACATATGTCCATTTCCTAAAAAATACTCAATCATGTCAACCCCATAAAATAGTGCATAACGTATTTCACACATGGTTTTATGTAAGGTTTTCAAAATTTTGTAAGGTTTTCAAAACTTTCTAAGTTGTCTCCATTGTGTCCATAGAATCCCGAGTCATTAAAATGTCAAGATATCTTATGGTTCATATATATCTACATACATCTTGAATGTCTTTAACAGTCATATTGCAATCCGTCAAAATATTGTTAGCTAAAGTTTCAAAGTTCGTTGTGTCAGGATCATTCCAAGCAACAGATGTTGAACCTATTTTTGAGACAACTGTGTCAATGTTATCTTCAAGAGGAGACACATAGAAAGATCCAATCCTTGGTATAGTTATTATATCTATATCTTGATTGCATGCTTTCATCTTCTGGTAGCAAAAAAAAGCTTACTTTAAAGGATATTAGAAAAAACAAATCAAATTTTGCAGCAACAACAAAAGTGTATCTCCATGTGGTCATATAGAGAGAAACCTCATTGAACATAAAGTCAAGTGAAATGATCGAATGAGCCTTGAGAGGTTTGAATCTCAGTAGATGTCTTCTTTTATTGCAAAACATCATCCTCACCTTACTATTGTTTGCAAATTAAAATCTATGTTGTAATAATGACTTTGAATATGTGCACAGATTCTTGTATTTTCTCATATTTGTATGATAGTTGAATGTAATGGTGGTTTTATTGGATAATTAACATCAACAATTTCAAAAATCCATTAAGGGAGTGGTAAGACCTAGGAAGGGGAAAAATGAAATTCAATTGATTTTATAATTAGTAAAATGTTTATCCTGACAAAGATCATGTCATTTCTCAGCTTTGGCTTTCTCCGATATGTTACTGCTTTAGTCAAAGGGTGTGGAGAGGATTCAAACCCTCATAATGAATAAGTTCTATGTGTGTCGATCAAACAATTTCTCATTCTTAAGGATATAAGAGAGTAATAAACCCGATTTAGGGCTGGATCAACCAGCCAAGCAACGTTATTTAACACCTATTTCCTGCTATTAATTTTATTAAAAAATTAATAATATGTTATATAAAATGAAAAATTAAAATTATTAATAAATATAATTATTACATAAATTTTCCCTCGGTCGACATGTGTAATGTGTTGGGTTATTTGATATAATTATTTAGCATTTATCTTGAGGTCGACTTTGGTAATTAGTGCTGCGAGGCCAACATTGGTAACATGTGATGGTTATTTTCTATCTTGGCTGACCTAAGATGGTGAACAATACATATAAGGGTATGTTTGATCAAGGATGATCATCAAAATATTATTATTTGCAAGTTCATTTCACTAAAAATACTTGCAGGAAGAGAAAATTATACATATGCCAGATTACAGTGTTGAGTATTCCTGCAAAGAAGCTATAGTAAATTAATTTTTACTTTGATGAAAACTCTTACCATATGTGGAAAGGCTATCACATTTCAATTGAATGGAAAATTTGTAAAATTAAATGTTGTGTCCACTAAACATGAAAAATGGAATGTGAAGAGGGAGTGGAGGCTAAGGCCAAATAAATAAAATTATTGAAGTGTACCCAAGTGTAGGGGTATTCATCGTTTATTCAGGAGGTAAAAAATTTTCACTAGAGATGTTGGATGGATGAAATTTGGAGCTAAATGCATGTCTAGAAGATGGTATTTACATGGTAAAAATGGTTTCACAGAAGTCACAAGTTGACAACTGAGATACAAATGTAACAGTAAAGTTTTAAATTATCTTCACTTAAAATGAGAAATGATGCAGTTTGAGATAAAAGTGATTTACAAAAAATGGTGAAGAAGGGGTAAAATGAAGAGTGGAGATCAAAATGTAGTTTCAGATTTACTTCAATCCATTGTAAGTATATAAATATAAGGATAAATAGTTTTCACCTATCTTTCAGTCAACAAGTTATTTAAGATATAGTATGTAATAGTTTATTTTCAATCACATCAAATATGGGTAATTTCCAAACAATACATATTTTAATTTATTGAAAAAATAAGTTGAGCTCAAATGGAAGCTTCTATTTAGTATAAGATGGGAGGAAATGATAAAAAAACCAAGAAATTTATAAAACATCTTCCCTCATTTTCATTTATAATATTAGGATTGTGGTCTTTCATTTAACTATACTAACTTGGCACTGTCAATTTTTGTGTACACCTAGACATCTCACAAATAACAAAATTTGTTCATATTTTTTTCTTCATGTCATCCAGACTAATAAAATAATGATAAAAGGATTATGTTCTCTTTTGATCATACTAATTTGGCACTATCAGTTTCTGTGAAGGCCTAGACATCTAACAATCAATGAATTTTTCATGTCATCCGGACTGATAACATCATTACCAAATGCTCCATGTCATCTAGCCTAACATCTTATAATCTTTGAGCAAATGATTAAGTGTGAATTCCATGATGCATGTAGAATTTTTAACATATGGCTTTGCAATTAATCAATCAGAATATTCATTTCCACTTTTTTTTAGTCAAATGGGGTCTAGTGCGGTATGGAGAATTTGGTTTGGATAGAGACTTTGATTTAAATGAAATTCATTTAAGGCTAAAAAACTAACAAAACTGAGAATAAGAATGGAAACATGTTATTATGGGTTCCTATAGAAGTATATTTGAAGACTACACTCAATTCAAGGTACCGTCATGTTCACCATTAATAGATATCGAGCTAGACATTTAACAATTTGTCATAGTTATTATGAGACTGGATGATAGAAAAAAAAATAACAATCCATTCATTGATATTTTTCTTTTTGTGGATTTGATTGTGTGAGCATTTTCTACATCGACATTTTGGATCACACTCCCTGATCCATCGCCAGGATGAGAGAATGCTCAAGTGCTTATGCATTCTCTCATCCTGATGATGGATATATATTACAACTCTAGAATCCAAGTTTTGGCCAATATTAAATAAATAAAATTCATCCAGAGATGGAGAAATGTTAACTAGCACATAATCTCAAAAATTCCTTTTTCCACTATATTACTCCTCTATAACATGGGAAAAAATCACAACATTTAGTGTTAGTGATGCAGAGGAAGGTGGAGGGTGTCAAACAAAACATATTAAAATTTACCTTTAGAACTGAAAATCTTCATTCATGGGGTTCTTCCTCCCAAATCACCTCATAAGGTACTAAAAAAAACACCTAAAACAAGTTTGTGACTTCATCCAACATCCACTCAACCATGGAATTACAACTCTTCAACCTCTCAAGGCAACACACCCAACATTCTTGTTCATAAGCTCTCTTGGAGAATGCCTACACTAAGGGTTTATTGTATTCATTACTTCCATGAACCAAATAATCTTACCAATTCCTTTTCCAAGTCCCTTTGGATCTTCCCAACCTCACAAAACCTTTCTACACACTTCCAAACTGTTTACTTAACCAACCACTTGTTGTTCACTGGTCTTTTACCAGTCTAAAACAAGTAAAATCTGCCCTAAGGCCTCCTCTAAACACATGCAAATGTCAACATCCCAACCTGAAACTTTAGGATATGAAGACATATATAATAATTCATTAATCCACAATTTTTTATCCCTACACATCGGAGGAATTGTGAGTTATGGAATTTAATATGTTTGATGTTTACCCTTAACCATAATTTTGACTATTTTTACTAAAACCTTCATAAAATGCTTAAAAAGTGATGAAAATTCATGAGACCAGCTGCAATGGAAATATAATTCAACCCTCTATCCAACCATACCAAACTTAGTTCATTTTGAGTCCATACCACTTCGTACAAAATGCTGCAACACAACTGTTACCAGAAAATCTGGAAATTGCAGTCACTAAAATTGTCATATTTTGCACAAAACTTGACAAACATTCCTCAAATAAAAGACAAAGTGATCTTAACACATTCCCCTGTCAATTTTAAGCATTAAAATTTCATTTCATGGTCATACCAGGCTGTACAATAATGAGAAACGACATGGAAATTTCTAAAATATAGAAAATCTAAATTCCTACATTACAATCTTCTCCACCACATACTGCTCTAACCCTCTTTGGACCACAGAAGGCCTATATAAACCATTAAATTGTTTCCCAACTATTTTTCCACCTTCCAACTGCTCAACTACCCATTTACAACTCATGAATTAAAAAGCACTGGCACTTGAAAAATATAAAAGAGTTTTTAATATTGTAACAAGCTTTGGGCAATTTGTACCAAAAATATTGGCTTTCTCCCCAGTGTCAGTGAGTTGAACCTATGAGAAATGATGCCTATGTCATCAATTTCTACCATTGAACCACAACATTCAAGCAGAAAAAAGGTTGGCAACTAGAAAACCTAAAGCAGATTTAATGTGTGTAGGAAAGTTTTACGTAAATAACAGTAATGACAAATAAGGAAAACCATTATGTACTTTTTGAATGACCCTAAAAAAAGTGAAACAATTGATGCGTCAATGCCTTAGTATTGATTTTTAGGAGATTTAAATTTGGAATGAATGGTCTAATAAAGGCTAAAGCTTCACAAAGGAGAACTAAGGAGTCAACAACAGGAACAATGTTCATCAACTTCTTCCACTCAATACAACTTCAAGTATACAAAATCACCATTTACTTAAAATTTAAACACAATAATTATGGTATCCAATGTAAATGAGTTATTCTTCTACCAAAATCATCTTTCTTTTGATGTTAAATAAAGAATTGAATACTACCCAGCATAATATATGTAATATGTGGGGAGCATGCCCTCTTAGTAGATACCATGTACGAGAAGCTCTTAGTAGGTTCATTGTCAATATGTTAATACAATGGCTTGTGCAAGAAGCCACCCTTTTTGTTACCTATGTGCATCAAGCTAGCTCTAGTGAATCATTCTATTTCAATATTAACATATGCTTTTCAACAACTCTTGAAGGAAAATACTTTCTCAAAGCCTTGCAAGTGTGAGTGCAGTTGCTTTTTCTTGGTGTGTAGGTTCCCCCACATTTCTATTTTTTAACAGTACTTGTGCAATTTTTGGATGCAAAAAGGCTACAATCAATACTTTAGTTTCAATCCCTCTCAATAACTCCTAAGTGTAATGAAACACACTTATATCAAAACTTCATAAATTGAAATTCTAAAACAAAAACATCTTATTTGAATGCTTAACCTTAAAGTCAAACTTTGTATAACACTGTATATTAGAGTCTACAACATTTGAAAGGCTGATCCAAACAAAAACTTGTGGTGGAAATATGCCAATTCGAACCATTATGGGTCACCACTCATTGAAAGCACCTTTGAATCAAATTTTCAACAAAAGAATAATTCACCTTCATCAAATGCTTGAGAAATAATTTTTCCCTCCACACCACATACATCATGTTCTTCCCTAAGAAATAAAGTGCAGTCATATGCCATCCCTGAATGAGAGGAAGTACTCTTTTCCACGAGTTGTGTTCAAAGTTTCAAATAGTTTGAAGGTGCAGGATTAGGATTTATGAATTATTTATCCAGATTATATCATATAAGATAAATAAATAAAAACAAACTGTACATAAATAGTAGGATAAATCATAAGGCATATGTCTGAGATAACTATCTGAGATACAAATAACTCATCTTATAACAGTAGAAAGAAATAATATGTTGTAACTATCATATTGAGATACAAGAAAATGTTCTTATATCTATTTCGTAAAAACAAGATGCCTAACAGTTAGAAATTAGTAGAACATACTAAGATATTTTGCCTACTCTTCCACTAATGGGCTAACTAAAAATATTTATGAAGAAATTATCATCTTGAATACAGGATAAAAGTGATTGATAGAAAATGAATTTCAATGGTGAAAGCTAGAGGTAATCTAGGTCAGGTGGAGCTAGGTATAATGTTTCACTCATCATCTAGTTTATTTTTTAAAGGGAATTCTTTTATTTTTAGGTTATACAACTCTCATTGAAGTAAAAACTTTGGGTGCCCCTCAACTAACCCTTTTGGGACTGTTTCTTCCCATTTTATATTACTTTTTCCAAAGAAATAACCAAAATAATTATGTTTTTGGATACCATTTTGGGTTTACACAAAATACTAGAAGATTGGGTAAGGTTGTTTTGGATAACTATCTGCTTCTCACACTAGTGACCCCTTTTTAGGCCAAAAAGATGGTCATTTAACAAAGCAAGTGTCAACCATTCTTATCACAAAGACCTAAAACTCTCAAAAATAACTTATTATGGTAAACAAATGACAAAAATAAACTTGGATCAATTCCAAGACTCCTCCAAGCATCCAACTCCCAACTAGGCTCTCTCTAGGGCCTCCAAATCAAGGGTTTGACCAAAAACACATCTCTCAAACATTCCTGATCAATATAATGGATGGATCACCATTATATCATCCATCTACAACTCTTTAAATCATAAAACTCCCCTCTCCTTAAGGTAGATTAATGGCTGCTATAGTCATGGCACCATTTTCTTCACAAAATCTCATACAATCAGCATTCAATCTAATGCTTCCCCTGCAAATAAGTATTTCTCCTACATTAATAGGTTTTAATACATTATATTAAAATCATAGGATTCATCCTCAACCACATAAGTCACAACAATGGGGATGAATCAAGATTCCATCCTTGAAACCCTTTCCCAAACAAGGACTATCACAGTACAGTCAGCCTTGAGGACTTTAAATCAATTAAAAATGCCTTGTATAGGATTCAAAACAAGTTTCAATCATTAAAAATGTATAAACAATCCTTAGAAACAAAGAATCATCCAAAAAAATCACAACATTCAAGAAAATTCATTGTTTATTGCCAAAAAATGGGTACAACCTCGATTTCTACACACATGAGTCCGTACACAATAGTTCACCTCCCTAAAAAAGGATCCAAATAAGTTTTAATAACCTCCCTACAACCTCCCAAACCGATCCAAATTGGTTGGGTGGTTTAAAACACTCTAAACAACTTCTAAACAAGCTTTCCCCCCAAATCCACAACTAAGCATTGGGATTTAAATTTGAAATTTCTATCTTTAAAACTATTGTGAATTACTCATCCAAACCACTCAAAATTGGAGAATCTTACATAAAAGGATCAAATAAACCCATTCAAATCCTAATCTACCCTTTTTACCCTTAGAGCTCATCATGGCTCATTTTACAAGTTTTTTCTCCTAAGGCCCTTACCAACACCTCTAGGAGATTTACAAATTGGACCAAATCGGTCATTACAAATCTTCATGATTGGTTTCAATATATCCCAATTGACATGTGGGATAGTCTTCTGATGTTCCTTCATGCTCTTATTTTCCATGCACTTAGGGGATCTCATTGATGCTCCTACATCATGTTGGCTCTCAAAACTACAACACTAATCCTCTAAAAGAGGCACTCACTACCATAGTAATGTGAACAAGATCACAACAGTAAAGTAGCAGGATTCACCAAGGACCAAAAACTTAAAGTCCAAAATATAAGGCGGTTAAATCCTGTGTCTTCTATAGTTTTTGTTTAATTTTCAAGGGTGGTCCTTAAAGGCCATAGAATGGGACAATTAAAGAGAAATGCAAAACTACATAAGGTCCTTACAACATATCCAGAGTGATAGTGCACCAACACTACACTGGCTACAAGCACATGACCTTATTGACCTCTGATATAGTAGATTGAAGGATTAACAACATATGCACCAAGGGCATAGAATAAGTTGTATAACCTAAGATGATTCTCACTGTTGTTTCATACTATATTTACAAATTGAAACCACACATGTTTAATCATATAAATGGTTTATTATAAATTGGCTCCCTTATGATTTAACATAAGTTACTACAATGGATTATAAACGTGGGTAGAAATCCCATATTCATAGCCCTCTAAATATATAATTTGAATGTAAGCTTACTTAAGATCTATAAGGCTGAGTTATGCACATAGACAGAGAAGATCTAACATTAATAATTAGTCCCTTACTAGTTTGACACAGAACTTTTTGTCCTCCCAATAATTTATTTAACATCATGTATGCATAGTTTTAGTTTTTTGAAAGGGTAATCTTTGAGCAAATCTCTTTTAGAAATAAGTAGGAACATGTATGGAAACACTTCAACATTTAGGATTTCTTAGCTTGTCCACCCATTCGTAAACACTTCAACAAGCATTGATCCTAATTAACCATTTAATTTGGATCTCACTTGCTTTTTTGTTTGTACATACTAGGGCTATTTGTTGTATCATTAGGTGATCTATGCTAATATTGAGTTACTCCTAATCACTTATCTTTCAAAAAACTTTATACCATATCAAGAAATTACACATTCAATATTACAAACAAAAACAACTTGATCATTACCCCATCTATCAACCAACATTATATAGTGAAAAAAAGAAAAGTAAAAAATATATAATATGTACTATATATACTAACCTTCCCTGCCCTTGAAAATAATTCATATACATCTCTTTCATCTACCTTCAAACATATATACAACATGAAACAACTAATATAATAAAACAAAATAAAGAAGATCTCTAAGGTTTGCATCAAAGTGACAGAGAACCATTGGTGTATCAGAACCACAATAGAAACTATCCATGTAAGATAATAATCTAGAAGCACACATGGTAAGAAAAAATAGTCCTTTGATCCCTCTCTAGATCAACTTCTAGCTCTGGAGCTTCTTCCTTCCTTTCCTTGAAACGCCTACAACAGATGCAAGACTTAGGCTATTATACATTGTATGCTAAGAAACTATTCATCAAACAAACTTTAGCAGCATAAGGTATAAAAACCACCAGTGAACTTATCAATGCAATTAGCCTCTCAATTACATGAATCAATAGAAGTACAATATCTCTGGATGTTTCCTGCTATCCAAAAAATAACTTGAAAAATATTGTTAATACAATGTAACAATTACAAATCATTTAGAAGAACTCTATAATGCTTAGATTGTGCATCCTAGATTCTTATCTCCAAGCACATAGGAGTTATAACAAAAGAAACCATCAGTTGTCAACAACACCAAAACATTCAAAACAGTATATAAACCTAGTTTCTCAATAGTTGATATTAACTTTAGATATGTTTAATCTTTCAATAGTTTCACAAGGAAATCCTTTCATGAACCCGCTATTAAATTGACCCCTTCAAAAATAAATCAATATGTATAACTAACAAACATGATATTTCCAGTCCATGGAAATGAAGTATAGAATGCCTCTGGTTAGAACACGTAAGTGCACAGTTTTCACCAGAAGCATTCTATATTTCAATATATAACTATCATATGGGAAAATATAATCCATCTAAAGGACTATAATTCAATGTTAATTTAAACCATTATTTCTAAAAATATAGCATTAACCATTTTATGATAATTATAAGGTAATAAAAAATTTGGACCGCATTCATTATTAATTTATTTTCATTCTAAAATGCCAAGGATGTTAATTCTGTAGGAACATAAATAGAGTGCATTTGGACCTCCACAATTATTTAATGTACACTAATCCTTAGATTATAGTTTATATTCTTGACCATGGAAACCTTCACCTTTCACTTGAGCACTTTAAATGGGTTTACATTTCTTAATTTGCAATAGGGATAAGATAAATAAACTTACATCAGTGAGAAATGTTGTAGGAGACACATGAAAAAAAACAATATTAGTAGCTACTGATGCACACTGTGATTTCTGTCAATAAACATTGTGTTAAAATTAGAGAAATTTTTACCCATCATTTATCTCAGATGTGACTTAACTAAGTATAGTTATAGTCTACAAGGCCATGCTATTGAAAGTAGACAGAGAGGTCACATAAAGCATGATATTAAAATTACAAAATTACAAACCTTTACTATCATTATAGTGTAACACATACCATAGTGATGCTTCAGAAAAGGAGAACTACAATGCCACATATCAATTAGCATTTCAGTCACTCTGTAATATAGAATAATTTAGCAATAATCAACTTAAATATAATGATTATTTATAAAGTAGAATCATCTATTTGTAGACTTTATCTCTCTTGAAACCATGATTATTCTTTATCAAAAACTTGAAAGAGGAAAAAAATTTCCCAACTCTTGGATGACAATCATGCATACATACTTACAAAGATATAATAAAGAGGACTCGTAAAAAGAAAACTATGCATATAAATAAATACTGCAATAAATCAAGAATTTTCCTCAAGGGATCAATCTCCTTGAGTTCAATTTTCTCTACCATAAGCTGAATGTTGCACTAAATCGAGGACTGTCTTAGCATATCACTATCACATGTTCCAATATTTATGTCCTTTGAAACATATTTTGATACTATTTTCATGCATTGACCAATGATATCTCCATTGGTTTGATGCATTTCAAATTATTGATTGTGTTTCACTATCTAAATCATTATGTTTTCATTACTTAGTATTGAAGAACACTCATCTTCCTTGTAGTTGAATGACAATGAATATCACTATTCTCTAACATTTGACCACCACCATAATACACCATTTGATCATTGTTACTTAACATTCCTTCCTTATTATCACTATCTTTGACCATTCATTATCATTAGCTACTTGGGCACTACAAAGGCATTACATAACAGTGACCTCTTTCTTTCTAATCTCCATGTTTAATATAACTGCTTTTGTACTACCCATGGTATCATCTTTGTACTAAGTTATGTTATAGAACCTGTGATATCTTTCTCTTTACATACTATGATTATTGTTTTCACATCTTTATAACAGTCAAATTTGTTCTTATTTAGTGTCTTATCCTTGTTCTTAGCCTGAATCTATGTTATTCTCATTGAAATTAAACTTTCATTCTCTATCTAAAACCATTGGAACAATGAGCCATCAATGAGATACAACGTTGATTTGTTATTGTGCATCCCTATTTTCTAGCATGGAAATTTTACTTGGATCCCTTTCATCTCCATATTGATACAAACATGAAATTTATTCATTCTATATTTGTCTTTTACAACATGACTATACTCTTCCTTCCTTTACTATATTCTTCCTTGGCTTCTATTACTAAAATCATTGTCTTTGTGTGATTTTACTTCATAGGACAGTGATTGTTCTAATATTTTTTCACCATGATTTCCATTTATCAATGCAAGGATGCCCAATGCAAAATCATAATATGACCTCTATTAACGACCAATAATGAATCAAGTCTTCAGACCTACATTGTTAGCTATTATATGATAGACTATGTTGGAAAATTGGGAAGGGCCTCAGAGATTAATCTTGGGCCTCACAACCTTTTCCAACATCCTTTATACTGGTGCCAAAATAAGAGATCTAGAGAAGGGTGTGGGAATCCATCCAAGCATAATAGATAGAGTAATTTTGATTGATGTTGTATTTAAAGTGATCCTTCTATACATGTATTAAAAATGTAGAAGCATAGACCAGCTACATGAACGGTTTGACAAAATACCTCAATGAAATTTGGTCTAGCATTTTTTGAGGATTCCATGTTGTAGAAATATTGAAATAGATATGCTAATAATGTAAAGGAATTAAGAAGATATATGAAAAGTAATCAATTCAACATTTTTTTGTATGTTGTTTTACAGTCATGCAACTCTAGGCTTGTATAAAAAACTATTTTACAAGGCTCCATAATCTTTACAAAGGTGACTCTCTCTCTCTTCCTAGGATTTTTTCAATTCATCTTTGGGCTTGTAAAACCTTTAAAATACTCCCTCAAATAAGAAGGTTGGTATTCTTATACTTGTGGTGTTGAAGATTCAAAATTCTTAACATTGGAGATTATAGGACCTCACTACAACTTGACATTGTAAAATCTAAGAAATACAAATATTCAATATATGAAATTGAATTTGTTGATGTTTTCATGGGATAAAAAATTGATTTAAATTGTTGTACTACATATCATAGCAAGTTCATGGTGATTTATGTTAATATAATTTTATTAACATTACATATGGACAATGAAGGAAGAGATAGAAAGATACCTATGATGGTTACATTTCATCAACATATATGTATTTTTATTTTATGTATTTGTTTGATTTGGCATATAGTATTTGAGTTTATATAACAACTAGGTATATGCAAAAAAAATGAAAGCATTCACAAATTGGAAATAGAAAAGAATATAATATTTCAGATAGGTAAGAAATAGCCAAACAAGAAACAACTATGATTAGCATACAAGGACAAATATAATATAATGGGATAAAATGGTTAGTGACAGTAATAAGAGAAGGCAACGAGCATAAATAAAAATAGTAGGGAGTAGTAATAGAGACTTCTAGTTGCAATAAATCATTAAAGACCCTAATTTTTGTTTAAGCCCATCCTCTAAAAAATCAATAGCTAAAAAATCAATGATTCAACATTGGGTCTAGACCCTAGAAATTTCCACATCATTGCATTTTTAAAATTGAATGAAAATGTTTCCACAAGAAAATCAAGGAGCCTAAGAAACCAATCACTACCCTTTTCAACCAGAATTAATGGGACAAAATAGGATTACCTTGGATGGTTTGAGCCTTGAGCGATTCATTACAGTAGTCATCCATAATCCTCAACAACATAGGTAAAAGAATAAGGGAAGAAGAGATTTTCTTCTCAAAATTTGGCAACACAACATCTTTCAAGTTCAAATGAAACAAGGAATTCCACATTCTTGGTATCCAACAAAAACAAATCCACACAACTAGCTTTCACCCTGCACATTATGTAATAGAAATTATACAGGATAAATTCAAAGCATTTCATAATTTCACCTTACCTGCCCTGAAGAACACCGGTATTGTAGATGGTGTTTGGACCAAAAATGAACAAAGATGTGTCAAAATTAACAATAACATGTTGAAAAATCATTTCCGTCCATTCCTCTATCCTTTAGCGCCCATTGAAAAATCATTTTGTTTTGTGTTAATTTTTCATTTAAGACTATAAAAATAATTTTAATTTTTAATTAAAAATGTCTTAAACTTGGCTTTTATATAATAGTGTGAGGATCATTAGAGAACATTATGGTATATAATTTGATGTCTTGTCATTGCAATTATTTTTATGATATATTTGATATTTAATAGAAATCTTCCATTTTATGATTTGACACACTTATTTAGTATTCTAATTTATGACAATGATTAGTAATTTGTTAATAAATATTCAATGTTCAAGTATTTAGTGTTTGACACGTGTAATTGTGATATTTTGCTTCTTATACTATTATATATATTTTTTCATAACTAGAATTTCAAGTACTATGTGTATAGTACTATGTGTATATGTCCTTGTGATTGACTATGGATAGGGCTGCTCCACACCTTGGTGCTCAGTCTAATGGTTGTGGTTTATTATTTTCTTGATGTTGAGGATCCTTGCACACCTCTTTTCCATGACACAGATCTCAAAGGAAAATCACTTCACTCATTACTTTGCAATGTAATCACCTAAAAATGGTCACCTAAACCCTAGACCCCCAATCTCAATAATTAATCAAGAAACCCTAATCTTTATCATTCTAAGTCCTAAATCAAACAGGCAATTCATCGAATTCAAATTGATCTGACCTAAACCCTAGGTCCTAATCGATCATCTTACTTGATTAA
Organism: Thuja plicata; assembly: GCA_018584345.1. Classification (NCBI taxonomy): domain Eukaryota; kingdom Viridiplantae; phylum Streptophyta; class Pinopsida; order Cupressales; family Cupressaceae; genus Thuja; species Thuja plicata. The sequence continues at coordinate 3,587,515 of MU227805.1, forward strand.
TTAATTAATTCCTAAAATCACATTACACTGGCAAATATATATTATGTTAATTATTTAATTGATATTATGACATATTAATTAAATAAAAATTACAAAATTGTCAATTAAATAAAAAAGGAATTAAATTAATTATAAAAAAACATAAATGTGCATTCAAAATCAATTACATTATTAAAAATGCATATGACATCATCAAATTCAGTTGACTGATTATCAAAATGGAAACAATCCAGTTCCACTCAGTTAACTAATTCTCATCTATTTATCATTTTGGAAAGATTTCAGTTAACTGAAAACTGAATATGTAAGTTTCCAAAATAACTAATCAGTTAGTTCAGTCAACTAACTCTCTCGACCAATCACATCACTTGCACATGGATTGTGCTTCTTCAATCAAATATAAACCACTCTTTTTGTTCGATCTCAACCGTCGATTCGAGAGAGATTTCTATAAAAGAGAAACCCTTTTCCTTCACAAAGGATCTCAATTTTCAATTAAAGTTATTATACTGCATTTTTATATTAGCTTCCTTGCATGTTTTAGCTTTCATTTATCTAGCATTGTTGTTTACTTTTATTTAAGCATGCAAACATAAACTTAGAGCACACTTTGAATTTGGTGTTGTTAAAAACGAATATCTCACATTTCAATTGGTGTTCTAAAACTGAATTCTAATTAGCTTGGATTAACAAAAATCTGCATTTGCATTTACATTTAGTTTAATCAATCATATAACTCTAAATCCTTCATTTAGGTTAGTGTGTAGTCACTGAGCTTGCAATGATCTGAGAGCAAGCTCATACTCCAACCTTCTAGAAGGAAACAGGTCAATTATTTAAGACATGTAGGATGAATGAATCCATATTCATTCCTGTATGCAACTGAAGTATAATGACTATGTTGAAGTGTACTGCTAAGTGAGAAGGCCACTTTTAGCATGCACATGTCTAGCACCCACCATGGGGCAGAAAAATCAATTTATGGCCTCATACTTTATAGTTGTTATCAATTATGCTTATGTCATTTTATATATTCATTTTTGAGCAAAATCTGGGTCCACCATTGTGTCTGGGTCATTATTTTGGTTTGAAACGACTATAAATACACCTACCTTTGCTCAAAATTAAATCTGTCACAAATTTTTTTTGCAAACAGAGGTCATACGACCTTTTGCACAAAAATTGAAGTGACTATTGCAAGTTTTAACATGTGGGCCGAGACCTGCCTACATGCATATCGAGGGAAAATTTTCAAATTTTGCAAAAATTTTGGTTTAGATTTCAATTTAGATGTCTTGGTTTATGTTTACTCTATGCGCGCATCATTAATGCTTGCATTTCAAACCAAACTGTCAACCCAGCAAGCCCCTCACCTCTCACTTCATTGTAGGGTCTGTGCATTTGCATATTTAAAAACTTAAATAACTTCTACCCGACCCATGTGGGATTAAATCCCATATCTCACCACCCACCTTCCACCTTCTCGACCGCTTCACCCACCCGCAATCCCTTCCTTCCTACCCCGCCCAGCTTCCACCTAATTTCCTCCCCATATTCTATCTTAATGCATGGCTTCACTTCTCCCAAACCCCTGCATAGCTCCTTCTTTGCACTTCTCTCATGTCCCCAACACCCTCCACTTTCCATGCCACTCCCTATGTGCAACAACCACTTCTCTGCTACTCCTACGCTTCTCCCCTTCCACGTTGCTTCCCCTGCATAACTCCTACCCTTCTCCCCTTCTCACTGTGCTTCCTCCTACCCCTCTCCCCCACCACCTCCTTATCTCCCTCCTTTTCTTCCTTCCCCACAACTCCACTNCAACCCCACAACACAACCCCTACATAATACTTCTCCTCCACCCGCCACTCTCCACAATCGCCTCTCCCATCCCCCCGTAGTCTGCCCACACTACTGCCACCCACCTGCGCTAATTTCCTCCATCCTCAATACTATGCTCACACACCCTCTCCCTCACTTTTCCTTCTACCTCCCTTCACCCGCAGCCAACATCTTCTCCCGTGCTGCTGCTTAGTCCTTCTACGCGCAGCTCACTACCAGCAATCCTGCAATCTATGCGTTGCATGAGACCAAATTTCTTTGAGGGACATTGCTAAACATTCCTCTTGTCTAGTCTATGGTTGCTAAATATCTAGAAAATTCACTCATTATTCCACGGTTTAAACCTCCTGTTTAGCTTTGGTTGCAAGGATGTTGGCAAAGGAGATTTTGTATTTACACCCGCCGACTGCATTTGCCTAACGTTTTTGAAGCATTTTCAACAAATTGAGGTTGTGAATATCCTGCAATCTACGCATTCCATGAGAACACATTTATTTTGGGCATTCTATCCAATAGTTAACCTACCTTTTCTGTGCTTCCTTCATAGTCTGTTTGTTTGAGAATGGATTTACAATTATTGCAGTTTATGATTTTGTTTGATGTTTAAGGCTTCCTTCAACTCTTTGTTTGAAGTTGACAGCCATCTGACCATCAAAATCTAGGGTCATTGGATTTTCTCAATGGCCTTCAAACCATCAAACTCAACATCGCAAATTTCTGATGTCAGCAGGGGGTTTTAAAAATCTACCTTCACCATATGTTGTTTTGAAATCGCAGTCTAACTTCAAATCGTCATAACTTGCTTGTATTAAGTCCTTTTTTCAAGATTTTTTTTTTGATTTGGGGTAGAATTGTGCAAGGATCACTATGGTGAAGTTATTTTTTGATCTTTATCTCTTTATTTCTCATAAATTGAACTTTTTCTGAGTGTACCTATATAATCTCACATTTTGCAACTTCCAGAGCCTCGTACGAGCTCATACGATCACCTTTTTCAGTGCATTTTTTTTTAAAAATGCATGGTTTTCTATGTACTTTTTGAATATGTGATTTGTTTTTTGATTTTCATATTTTGATAATGTGGACTAATCTTTGGCTTTGATGTTCATGTTATTATCTTTTGCATACAGCCTAACAGTGGTTTGCAGAACGTTATCCAAGAAGACTAAAACACAAACTACTCACGAATTGGTTTTGTAGGTTGCCTTTGATCGATAGAATGAAAAACGTTGTGCTTGCATCTTGTTTTTGATTTCTTAAAATAGGAACCAACATGTAAGACTTCTTAAAATGAACATTTGTTTGATGTTTTAGGAATGACAATAATGTCAGGAAACTATGCTCTCGCCATTTTGGGATGAGAAAAAATCCAGAAACATTATTGTCATTTTCTTATTCTTCTTGAAGTGTCTTTTAGTTTTGTAAACCCAAGGAATTGCATGGAAGTATCCTCTCCCCTCGCCTTCATAGATCTTGGGTGAAAGAGAAATCCATACAAATCCTTTAGCATGGCTACCTCTTGAGTGCTTTATCAGAGCTGGTGAGAGTGGATTGCCCAATCGGTAATAGGCTAAAGCCAAGCCCTTCCAAACTGGTATACAAAAAATGCCATTGTGATTAGTTTCACAGTGGACAGGTGTGAATTCCTTGTGGCAACCAAAATCTCCTCTAGTACCCTAGCAGTGCGTTAAAGTCCCTACATTGTTAAGGTGAAAGCCTCTCTTTGAAAGGATTGGGAGAGCCCCCTTAATTGGGAAAATGACTTGATCACAACCACCTAAATGGATGTCCTTACTACAAACATTGTTTTAGTATCCAAAATCCCTCTATCTGTTGGCGCAAAAGGTCAGAGACCGACTAAGATGTCTCACACTTTCACGACTCTTAGTAGAGACAACGGTCTTTTGGGAAGTGATTGCCCTTGAGATTCGAAGCTTGGTGTGCCTGAGAAGTGAGTGCACTATAAGGAGGATCCTGTACCTCCAAGCTTCTAAGTTGTCTGCTATGAGTAGGTGTGGTTGAACTTCAGTTCAAGTGGAATTCAACAGATATTGCCCTGGCTATCCTAGGATTGTGGTGTCTCTGTTCTTTTTTACAACAAAAATTTTGCTTGATGTGTCTTGCGTGGGTGAAGCATCAAAACAAGAAGACACCAAAACATTCAAAATGAACATCAAATCAAACATCAATGTGATCAACGATTCAAAATCTGCACTTCTAGGTGTTAGCTATCAACTCTTGTCAGAGTTTTTGCATCTGTTATCAAACTTTGGAAATCTATCAACTTGTTGTCCAATTTTGTATTCTGCTATGAAGGTTCTTTCTAAAATTTCACAAATTTGTGTTCTCATCAACATCATCATCACCAGTTTGTCTTTGACTGCAATCTATGGATAGTCTAACTCATTGTTGTTTCAAAATCTGACTTTGTTGTGCTAGTCTAAGTGACTTGTTATCTTTAATAATTTTTTCTGCATTATCCTTATCCTGAGTTGCGAGAGCAGGTTTGTTAACCTTGACTCAAGATTAGAGTCATTGCTTCTCTCTCAGTTGGACTTTTTCTCCTTTTTCCTTTGATCTTGGACTTAATCAACACTTTAGATATCACTTCAACACCTATCAGTCAATCAATCGATTCATCACACCTCCTCTTCAATCTTCTATGCAAGTGCATCAACCCAATCTTAAAATGTCTAAAAGGAAATGGGCTAAACCTTATGGTCCTACCAATGTGCAAGAAGAGATTCTTATGGCAGCTTTATTAAAACAACTTCAAACTATGCAATCTAAAATCCAAGAATTAAAGGGGGAAAAGGATACAACATCCAACAAGTCCTCATCGATCTTTCCTTTTCTCTATGATCAGGAGTCATCCATACTTCCTTCCACTTCAAAATCAGATGAAATTCTTTTCTATCCACAAAAGAAAGATATTTCAATTCAAGAAGTGTCTAATTATCCTTTAGAGAGAATCTTTACTCCTTTGGGACAATCTTATAAATCAGCATTGGAAGAACTTCTTGAGAATGATGTCATCACATTACCTCAAGCCACATCACATGGATGAAGATTCTTGAGTAACTATTGTGCATATCATCAATGCAATGAGCATAAAACTTAACCTTCCATGGAGTTGAAACATAAAATCCAAGATCTCATAGATGATGGCATAATCAAAGTTGAAAATCCTAATGATTCATCTAATCTTGAGCATGATCAATATCAAGAATCTATGTCTAGCAATGGTTCACATATCACATCTACTTCTTACACCATTCCTCCATCTCCTAAAGCTTTAAGACCAACCACACCATCTTCATCAAAGAACTGAGGCTAATGACAACTATGTCTACCTTTAGGGACTATCTCTAAAAGAGATCCAAGCTAATCAACATACATCTGTAAGTATTTCTCAGGCTTTAAAGATCATCAACCCAAACCTTCCATGTGCTTCAATGCTTATCATGACTATTGCAAATGATTATTCATCAGCATTTCAATAATCCCATATGCAGATCAAAACTCCTACCTCATCCTTAGAAGTGGCTCCATATCAATAGGGCAATCCATAGTGTGAAGAAACTAATATCAGTAATGATCAAGATCAAGCTACCATTCATCCTTACCCAATGGTTGACCAAAGTCACACATATTAAGAGTCCCATGATGATTTCATCATCTCCTTCCATTTCTTCCCAAAAGAAACTCTTACATCTCCTATAGCTTATCCATCTCCCAAGAAAGATCAAGATATCCTTTCTGGCATCACTAATGGGCCTCGTGAAAATCAAGAGAAAGGTACTCTTTGTACACCATCTAAAGATCCTCATCAAGATCAAAGAATCCCATCATCTCCTTGTCATGCTCCTCCATATCCACCTCAATAAAACATCATTCCTCCAAATCCCTTGCAGAAAAATAAATTCACTCAAGCTTTAATTGCTCCTATCAAAATTGCTCCTATCCAAGCTACCCATGTAGCTATTGATATATAGATTAATTCTAAAGAGAAGAGCCTTGGCAATGTAGCTCACTCTAAAGATTTTGATACCCCTTCCACACCTTATCTCCCTCCATTCAAACATAAGCATCAACCTTCACCATCCTCCAAGTCCATCCTTGGTCCCTATATTCCAGAACTAAAACCTTCAAACCTTCCATCTATATTGGGTCCCTATATCCCTCCTTCTAACATGCCTATCACTACTATCTTATCATCCACTTACCCTATCCCCTCTCAAGATCAACAAACACATGCATCCTTAAACTCTCCTTATCAACCAATCCATGGGCACCAGTCATATCAGTCCTATTCATCCACAATTCCCAAGTCTTTTGGAAGAAATTTGGATGTACAATGATGAAATTAGAAATACAAGAATCCACATACATATGTAGATCACTATGTCCCATCTAATAGACATATGACTACAAAGAGACTACAAAGGTCCACTAAGCAAAGAATAAAATTGAAGCAAATATGGGTTCCTAAATCCATCATGGAAGAATTACATTCTAAATCCAAGCAAAAAATACAATTAAAGAAAATATGGGTTCCTAAATCCATCATGGAATAATTTCATGTAAATCATCCAAAAACAAAAGAAAATCAAAAGCTATGTGGATTCCCAAGTGTCTTCCAAAATACTTGGATACAAAAAGAAATTCAAAAGTTATGTGGATTCCCGAGTCTCTCTTAAAAGGCTTGAACAAAGAGGAAAAGTCAGAGTTGGCATCTAAGCTTCCAAAGTCTTCCACTTTATCTGCATCTAAACATTTCCCATCTTTGAACTCTATTTTGGGTCCTCATGTCCCAAAATCTATTACCTTGAATACTTCATCCATCTTAAGTCCTCGTGTGCCAAGATCCATATCCACTCATAAATCAAAGTCTCGAGCTATTCCATCCACTTTTCCTCAATTTTGTCCACTACCCTTCAAGGGGTGTGTCAATGTTGATCTCATCACCTTTTCCATCACCTACCTACTACCCTTCCATCCCTATTATCCAATCCATCAGATAAATCCTTGGCTACCATCTTCCTTATCCTCCATATCAATCTTCTTTACCATCACCCTATCAACATCTTTTAGCATACTTTCAGCGGCCTTGGCCCATCATATCATATATGTCAAAGGAGCACTATCTAAAGAGAAAGGAGCTAAAGTTCCTCCATAAAATCAAAAGTAATAAAAGGAAGAAAAAAAGTGCCTTGGTGAAAACTTGGTAAACAGGCACCTTGGTAGAAAAAGTAAAGATAAATCAATCCATCCTATGGTGAAAACCACTTCTTGTGGCGCCTTGGATAAGTACCATGATGAAAACTTGGCAAACAGGTGTCATGCATAATTCCTCCTATTGGAAAGTTGACTTCCTAAGGAAGCATGACTTATTTTGTGTTGTCAATCATGGCAACAAAGTCATACTAAGTTTCTATCAAAGATAACTTAGAAGACAAAATGACTAAGTACAAAAAATAGGACAGACAGAGAGATATAGAGATCAGCACATCAACACACATGTTAGAGATCACACAAAAACATGTGTGCTTAGGTATATACTCTATGGTGTATATACATGCTAGATCCAAACACCCAGAGTACAGAACATTAGTACGAAAAAGTTACTGACAGATTAGTAGACCTGTAGTCTAGGAAGTAGAGCATGGAAGCCGACTACAATTTTGATCAGCGTGTATGATTTTATAATGTAATGGCTAAGAACCTTTAGTTATAAGATTGTAATAATGTAATTAATTTTATAGTAAACATGTTTAGGCTGACTTGTTCGGAAGCATTGTATATTTTTGTTTGAGGGCCGATTAGTGATTTGTTTTGGGTCGTGCCTATTCAAATTTGAAGATATAAGTATGTAATGTAAAGATAAGTTACAAGCGTTGATTATTATGTAAGAGGAAGTTACAGATGGATATTACTATGAAGTTAGAAGATGATATAGCTCTTTGAAGGAGTAAGAGCATTCCCGCATACACGGAACTGATCAGACAACAGTGTCATTACAACAGTTCATCTTTGATATAGTGCATATCAACATTTAGAGGGTTGTAGCCTTCATCTTATTGGGAAGTGAGCCTAGGCAGTGAGCCATATACCCCTAATAGGGTTATTTTAAAAGACTCCTAACAGGGTAAGACCTTTAACGAGGTCATTGTACTCAATTTGTAAAGACTGCTTCTAACAGGGAAAAGGATCTTTAATAGGTTCATTATACCTATTACAATATTTTGTGGGTACTAATCCCCACCGGAGTTTTCCTCTAATCAAGGTTCTCTATAATCATATCATGTGTTATGTGTTCTTGTGTTATGTTTCTTTGGATGCACATTTGATATATGTTTAATTGGCTAAAATATATTTAATAGATAAACACTAATTCACCCCCCCTCTCAGTGTTTCTAACAATTGGTATCAGAGCTCTGGTCCTCTGAAATAAAGTTTAACCACTTGAGGAGATCATGGACTCAGCTAAAGCAAAACATTTGAAAAATAATCTTGAAGCAGCTCTTGAAGATCTTGATAGATCTAAGAAAGAAAATGAAGAACTGAGATTGAAAAATGATGGCTCTCAAATACTTATTAAAAGGTTAAGAAAAGATCTGAAAGATAGTTCTACAAGTGATCTAGGACAAATGGTCAAAAAGCTTAATGAAGAGAATAAATCTCTAAAGGATAAACTTGAAGATCTCGAGGAACAACTTACAGATAGCCAGAACACTATTGAAGACAAGATCAAAGAAAGAAATCAATTAGAAGATGAACTTCTATAGGAAAATATGAAAGTCTTGGAATTGGAAAACATGAAAAAGAAGTTAGAATCTGAATTAACAGGAGCAAAGGATAAGATTGATAAACTCCACACAAGTTCTGAATCAATTAAATCCCAGCTCAATATGCAAAGGAAAAAAGGGAACACTACTGGTCTTGGATTCAGTACAACACAATATGAAATCAAATCATCACAAGAGAAAGAAAAAACACTAGAAGCTAAGAAAGTTGAAGATACTATAGAGGTTATATTTGAACCACCTAATAGAGAAATCAAGAAAGTTAATAGAACTTGTTATGCATGCAATAAACATGGGCATTTGGCAAGAGATTGCAAAGAGGTAAGACCTTTTAAAGGTTATTGTTATTCCTGTAACAAGTTTGGTCATGGGGCTATACATTGCAGAACAAGTCATAAGAATCAACATCAGCAAAATCACAGAAGTATGAATCAAAACAATCAAAGAAATCAACTCTCAAGAAATTTGTAGAACATTGCATGTCAGATATGCAACTACAATGGACACACAACAAAGCAATGCAACATGATGAGAAATAACATTAGACCTCCTGTCATTTGTCACACATGTGAAAAGGTTGGACATATCACAAGGTTTTGCAGATCCAAAACTCAGAAACAAGAGGATCCTAAAAAGTCTCTATTTGAAGAGAAAGGAGAAGTCAATTTTGTCTCAGCAAATGAAGATTCAAGCAAAATATGGGTTGAAGTTAAGAAGGAAAAAGATGTTGACAAAGTAGTTGATGCATCCACAGTGGACACAGCCTCTACTTCTGCCTGAATAAACCTTCTTGGTCTTAGGGGGAGCTATTCTAGCTCAGAACCCCTGCACGGTTGGTGTACTCACTTCATAGTATGCACCTTTGGAGTCATGGTTAAAAACATAGATTACAGCTATATGCATTCATGCATTATCTGAATTGCATCGGGATCAAAGTTTGAAAATCTCTATGTATGGTTGCAAGCATTAAATGCGGCAGATCATATAAAAAGAAGTTCGTAGTCGATCATTTTCACATTTACATTCGAGAGCATAGAAAATTGAAGAGCATTGGATCACTAAGACATCTAAGCATGAAGACATAATAGTTTGGCAGTTGGAGCGAACGGATAATCAGTTTGAAATGGAGCCCTAGCCATCGCGCCATTTCAGAATATTGTGGAAACCCTACATAAGAAAACACCAAGTAAGTATGGTGACCCCAGTTGTGTTTGATGTAGTAGAGAGGAAGAGGTTTATATTTAAGAAGCATCCATTTAAATCCATACTAGATGATGTGGAAGGGGATTTCTCTAAAACCCCGCTTGGCGTTGTTCACGTGTAAGATATCCACGCATACATTTACTGTAAAAAGGAATCATTAGGAGATGATAACATAGCTTCTCACATGGCATCAATGTTAAATAAAGACTTCACAATCAAGGATGAGTTCACACACTTACAATATAACCCTATTATTGAGTATTCAAATGCGCATGAATTTGAAGAACCATAATGGGTAAAGATTCTGTTAAGCAGAATTCATGATGATCTCTTGTGGATTGGTGATGTTCCTGTCTATATCACCTTAAAACTAATCTGTCAGTTAACTGGACTTCCAATGACTGGACCATTATTTCCCACTAGCAAGGATGTAAAGAAACAGATTGAGCAAGTTTATTTTTCTAGGAGTGATAGGCACGGAATGACAGTTGACCCTATCAAGGAGGAGGACATTAAACTCATGACAATGATACTTGGATACAAGTTTCAGCAGGCAAGCAGGTTGAATAGTGTCTCTACAGCAACAGTCCTTGCAGCTATCAAAATAGTAAAGGACAACACCCAATACAATCTATGTGAGATCTTGCGCAATTAGTTGATTGAAAATATTAGAATCATCAAACATGACAAGAGCAAAACATTCAGGTTTGGATCACTGATCATCTATTTGTATCACCACATAGTCGGAAAGGTTGTAGACCTTTATCTAGACAAATGCAAACCTACAATGACTCAGCTATCTCTTAAAGCCACAGTAGAAAGTAGTGCAAGAGATAAAATGGATATGGATATAAAGATATTCAGGGTCAAAATGCAGAGCAGGTTCAGACTATCTAAGAAGATAGTTGACAAATACAAGGATACAATATGCTTCATGGTTGAGAAAGATTGCACATGCATGGAGGCTGTTGAGCCTAGAACTAAGTGGATTCATCCACTAGGGTATGAAGTAGAAGACCATGTGTTAGAAGGATATGCACAGGTCTTATTGTCAGCACCTAAAGACCCTAATGAACCTAGATGGGGCACTTACAGAGAAAAGACCAACGAAGTGGATATTGAACTACAACTTGTTGTTAACAAAAGGAAAGCATCCATTCTGAGAAAGCATGGAATCACACAAGAAGATTTGGATAAGGAAAAAGAAGCCAAAATTGTTAAAGTTAAAATTGAGAAAACTGTTGAAACTTAGAAGAAGCAAAATAAAAATGAGGAGAGTACCATTGTGCCTACTACAACCATTGATCTAGACACTTCTCCACCTTCTATACCTAGCAAGAAACCTAGAGGAAGGAAGGAAGCGGCTACAAGTCATCCATCCTTAAGAGCTACTCGGAGCAAAGATAAGAATGTTCAAGCTCCACCTGAGGTAGGATTTAGACACAGTCTAAATATCTTGAATAATAGGATTGTTAATGAAGGGAGATTAGATACATTATCAAAAGTCTATGATAAGTATCAAGAGATGGATAAGACTGAGATACATTCTATGATCATATCTCATATGATCAAGTTTAAGAAGTCTATTCTTGAACTCAAAATAGTGAGACCAGATAAGTTATGGAACATACTGGAGATAATGAAAAGACATGCTATAGAAGAGGACATGAAGATTAGAGAAGAAACTTTGGATACTCTTCTTCATGTTTGTTCACATGATGAGAAGGCTATTCTATTAGATTTGGTGAAACCTCATCTCTGAACTAAGACAAGGACTCTACAAATTATGAACAAGGAGTATGAACAGATTGGTAAGGAGACTGAAAAGGCATTTGCACAAGTATTTATGGATATACATATGTATCCACCAACGACGCCTACACCAAAAGTTACCCCAGCTCCTCCCAAATAGGTTACAAATCCAGTAATTCAGATTACACCTATAAAAGGTCCACAGGATTCAGCGCCCATAGTAACAATAGCTTCTGAGACAGCTAAAGATACAGATGAAACTATAGTAGTTGACAATGTAAAGATATCTATGATAGCTTCTGATAAAGATATGGATAAAGTTGATAAGGCATTTGAAAGCACTGAAGAAATGTGCACTGATGATACTGCCACACAACAAGATGAATTTCCTTCCATTGATCCAATAGACTTGGATAAGGAGAAAGATGCTCAAGGTAATGAGACACCAGTGAAGGAAATTCATGTCAAAAGTGAGTGTGTAGATACAAGTTAGAACACTATTTTCTCATCATCCACTCAACCATCTACCTCATTGTTGTCAAGATTAACTCCTAACTCAACAAGTTTAGATGTATGGGGAGAAGAAGACCTAATCAAGATCAGCATCCTTGCCATGGAAAAGGAAAAAGAGAAACAAGTGATGAGGAACCCTTGATTCTTGGAAATAGTGAACATTTTGAATGACTTAGTGCCTACTGATCAGAAAGTGGCCAAAGTACAATCAGTTGAAGATGTAGACAACATCTTATCAAACTTCAACTCACATTTCACTAGCTTAGTAGAATCTGCTACTAAAATTGTAGAAGATGAATATAAGAAGGAGAGACTAAATGACTTGGTAAAGAACTTTACCTTCGATCTAAATTCCTTAAAGATTGGGCAGGCTATACTGAAGGAATTGGCAGATAAAGGAAAGAAAGTCATAGAAAACTGTATGGATAGAGTGAAGTTCACCTCTAAGCACACCAAAAATATTGAAGAGGCAGAAGAAATGGTAGATATCATAAAGAAATCAATTGAAAAATCCATGCAAGATATGAACATATGCAATAATGTCTATCAAGGTCAGCTGGACAAAATTGAGAAGGAAAAACTGGAAATTAGCAAGATCAGAATAAGGAAAACTCAGCTAAGGAATGCACTTGCACCATCTCTAGCAGTTCTCAATGAGAACATTAAACAGATTGATAACACCATATAGACATATGATCAAGGTCCTTGCATGGATCTGATGAAAATGGATGCGTGCATCTGCAGACAGTTGATGCAATGAAAGTCTTTTGGCAAAAAGAGATTCAATCTCTTCAAGTTGTGTACCCTAAATTCTACATGGAGTAAGTATATTGAAGAATTAAAATTTTTTGCACACCTTTGTATATACTCTATGGTGTATATACATGCTAGATCCAAACATGCAGAGTATGGAAAAGTTATAGACAGATTAGTAGACCTGCAGTCCAGGAAATAGAGCATGGAAGTCGACTACAGTTTTGATCAGCGTGTATGATTTTATAATGTAATGGCTAAGAACCTTTAGTGATAATATTGTAATAATTTAATTAATGTTATAGTAAACATGCTTAGGCTGACTTGTTCAGAAGCGTTGTATATTTTTGTTTTAGGGCCGACTAGTGATTTTTTTTGGGTCACGCCTATTCAGATTTGAAGATATAAGTATGTAATGTAAAGATAAGTTACAAGCTTTGATTATTATGTAAGAGGAAGTTATAGAGGGATAGTACTATGAAGTCAGAAGATGATATAGCTCTTTAAAGGAGTAAGAGCATCCGTGCATACACAGAACTGATCAAACAATAGTGTCATTACAACAGTTCATCTTTGATATAGTGCATATCAACATTCAGAGGGTTGTATCCTTCATCTTATTGGGCAGTGAGCCTAGATAGTGAGCCATACACCCCTAACAGGGTTATTGTAAAAGACTCCTAACAGGGTCAGACCTTTAACCAGGTCATTGTACTCAATTTGTAAAGACTGCTTCTAACAGGGCAAAGGAACTTTAACACGTTCATTATACCTAGTACAATATTTTGTGGGTACTAATCCCCACCAAAGTTTTCCTCTGTTCAAGGTTCTCTGTAATCATATCATGTGTTATGTGTTCTTGTGTTATGTTTCTTTGGATGCACATTTGATATATGTTTAATTGGCTGAAATATAATTAATAGATAAACACTGATTCACCCCCCCTCTCAGTGTTGCTAACACCTCCTACTTGCACTTTTCACTTGGGGAAAAGTTCCTTCCATGTCATCCTATCCATCATATCTTACATCCAACAATCTCATGAGCATCCATGTTCCTTCTACTAATCTTGACAAGGTTGAGCCTATCCATGAGCACACCATGTATCTTGACATTCATTATCCTTTCCATCAGCCTATTCACTTGCTCTCATCCATGATACCCTATCATGATCTTGCTTATCCTAAGCCTTTTATCACTATCCATAAACATCCTTTGCACTAATCCAAAGACATTCACTTATACCTCCATCACCCCTTATCCTAATCATAGCTATATCCTATCCAACATTGACCCCTTGGTCTTGATCAAAATTGAAAAATAAGTTCTTAAGAAACTTCTTGACATGTCCATTCTTTTGGACCACATGCTTTACATGACATCAGGTCATTGTCTTATATGCTATCTAGCACTGCTCCTTGAGCCTACATTGCTATATTCTTTTTCCCTAGCTTGGGTGATCTTGAAGCGATTGTCTTTGAGGGTTGCATTCACCCTCTCCATCCATCATTGTCATTTCACCTCATCCATCATATTTCTAATCCATATATAATGACCTCCACCTTGCTAGACATTGGGGGAAAACCAATGTGATCTTGCTTGAGATCGGTTAATCTCTTAAAAATCTAAAAATTGGAAAAAGTCAGGAAAAAATGATCATCTTGGTGAAAACCTAGCAATAGGTGCCTTGATGCATCAATAAAAAAATAAAAAAAATAGAAAATACAAAAAAAATGAAAAAGAAGAAAAAGTACCTTGGTGAAAACCTAGTAAACAGGCACCATGGTAACAAAAAACAATCTCTGCCAAGTAGGTGAAAACCTGGTAAACATGCACCTCTTGTACTTAGCGCTCCATCTATCAATGATCATTCTTGGAAATATTTTTCTTCAATTTGTACATATCTTTCAGTCACTTTCATGACACTGGTTCTTCTGAGAACCCTCCTGGCTTGAAACAAATCCAGAGTCATAACCTGGGGGCAATCAAATCAGAATTTTCCTCGCAGTATGAGTCAAGTCAGTCATCGCTATTTTCTACTAGGGGCATGGGTCCCAAAAATTGATTACATCTTTGGCTTACACCAGAGTCAGTAATCTTGTCATTCTGAACGACAACTCGCTACTAATGCAAACAGGTGTTTCTCAACACCACAATCAACAGTGTTTCTTAACACTATATTTGGACACATCTGTGTTTCTTAACACACATTGGATATCAAAACCGTAAACAACAGATCGATATCAATCAAACACTAAGCACTCACACACACGACGGTGATTCTCAACACCTCATATATATATATATATATATATATATATTTTAAAATTTTGAAACTGGCTGAAGTATGCTGAACTTGTATTTATATGATGTCTGTTTTCATTGATTTTGTTAATCTTTTCTTTTCCTACTTCTTGTTGGTGTGGTCCCGATGATCCAACAACGTCAAATAAACTGTATGTATGTTGTAAGAGCTCCTGCATTAAGGCAGAAAAGTCTCACATCCCTTGATCCTATTTATTTGTACACCAAGGTGAGGTCAAAACTATCTCCTTGACTATTATTTCTCTATTTGTTTACGCAAGATCACACTCATGGTTATCTTGGCTTTGAATGCCTCGATACTGGTGTACTCTTGCAACATCAACTAGAAACAACATTCAGGTCATCTCAACTATTGTGCCTCGATGCTTACATTAGTTTCCCATATCTTATCTGATGAAAGTCATATTCATATTCTTATGGTCGCAGTGGCACCAGTAAGGATTGTATCGACTATGATGTTCGAAAAATGTTCAATGATGAAAATTTTCAATGCTAAAGATCAGTGACTACACCTTAGGTTGCATTCATGTTAGTCTTGCATCTACATCTACATCTACATCTACATAGTGTTGAAATCAGCATAATAACTTTATCTCTATCCATTGTGAAGGATCTGAGATTCTAATCGATCAATCTTCTCATTGTCAAGTGGTCATGACACCCCTTTCTAAATCAACTGTCCTGATTCTATTTTCAGGATCAAAATCAAAATCTAATTTGACCACTCACACAACCAATATAAATCTCTCATGCTTTTCTTCTCGTCAATCCATGTATCTTACTTTTGGTCAATCTTGGTCAACATGACCTCTCATCAAGTACAGATTATGTCCTAACCATGTGGGACCTCTTTCTAATCAGAATAGTTTCTTCCTAAATTGTCTAATCAATCAAATTTCTTCTCATCACTGGGGCACCTAGCCATATTTCAATTTTTCTCCTGAGGGGGAAGGATCAAGATATCAACATTCTAGTGATCACATCCTCAATCAAAACCCTATTGCTTGGGGCATCTCATACAATGGTGAATACACTTGAAACTAGATAAGATCGGTCTTATATGGGCTATTCATTATTAAAACTAGATACATTGATCAAATTGGCTTCATTGCTTCAAATCAAGTCAATTTTCTTGCTAATCAAATCTCTTAATGGTAATCAGTTTCATCGCTTTAAATCAAACTGGTTATTCATTCAAACCAATCAAAAAGGTTTAAGTGTTCCTGACAGATGTTTAGTTTCTGATGCAAAGGCTAGTGGTTACTAAGAAATATCCTAGCAATGCCCCTTGATCCTCCTTCAATGGATAAATCTCCTGGACCCTACCAACATAATAGACCTTCCAATGGTCAACAATGGTTCTTGCCACTAGACTCTACACCTTTTAAACAACTCCCATCACCCCTCTTATCAGCTTGTTTGATCATGCTTGATCATACTTCCACTCACTTGTGACTGTCCTCATCAACAAAAAAAACTTTTAACAATGACCCCCTTTGAACCCACATATCAATAGAGAAAATTTTAACATTGGCTTCAATTCCAAAACTCCTAACACAACCCAACATTGGTTCACATTCAAATAAGGACTTTCACTGTCCTAAACATTGTTTTTATAACAGTCACATACATAATCTCAAATCCCAAAGACAACCACAAATTGTATCATTAATATGGTTTCTCTTGCAGTCCTCTCAATGAGACATATCCAATACAAATTCTTAAGGCATTCCCATACTCTCCATGCCCACTAGATTCATCAAAATGACTTCATGATTTAATTAAACATAAAGTTACCTTCTTGTTGTCCTATTGGATAGACCTCTACACAGAGACTAATAAGTTTTGAACCCGACATAAATCCTCAATCGCTCTAGTAAGACTCTTTATAACTTAACTATACACAACATATCCCAAATTTAGGTCAATCCAACGGTTTAATTTGGAGATATGGCCCCCGTACTGAGACTGTCCTTTCCTAGACAGTTATTCCTTCAACCTGACTGTTAACAGACTTTCCTTCAATGGAGTGCGTGCCAAAACTCTGCATAAACACCTGCACACATGGGGGAATCAATATAAATTATGTCCACCATCTTTCCCCCAAGGATGGAGACCTTATTCAACGTGGAACTATGATTTTCACATCAAATCACCCTGGAATATCCTAGTTGAGGG
>MU227805.1:3605375-3624024 GCA_018584345.1 Thuja plicata
TTTGCCTCAAGGGCACATATGCCTTATATGGAAAAATTGAACACTTATCACAACTTAATGGCTCTAATGGCCATGAAATAACATAAATGACCTTTTAAGGTCTTATTACAATGAGAAGGACCTTTTAATTGGTCTTATTGGTTTTCAACCTCCCTTAGGGTCCATTTGTGACCCAGGTGCTCCTCCATGGTTCAGGCTCTGACCTTGGTGCTCCTGCACCAGTTTCATCGCTTCAAATCAAACTGGGCATTCTATTTGTATCTTTTTGATCGATCTTCATCCAATAAATCTTGAAGTCAGTGTTCTTCTTCTTCAAAAGAGTGGTTTCATTGCTTCAAATCAAACTATTCTGGGTCTTCTTGCTAACAAGTCTTTGAATCAATGCGCTGATCACACATCAATTCAAAGAGGGGCAAATGTAATCACCTAAAAATGGTCACCTGAACCCTAGACCTCCAATCTCAACAATTATTCAAGAAACCCCAATCTTGACCTTTCTAAGTCCTAAATCAAACAGGCAATTCATCGAATTCAAATTGATCTGGCCTAAACCCTAGCTCCTAATCGATCATCTTACTTGATTAATTAATTAATTCCTAAAATCACATTACATTGGCAAATATATATTATGTTAATTATTTAATTGATATTATGACATATTAATTAAATAAAAATTATAAAATTGTCAATTAAATTAAAAAGGAATTAAATTAATTATAATAAACATAAATTTGCATTCATAATCAATTAAATTATTAAAAATGCATATGAAATCATCAAATTCAGTTGACTGGTTATCAAAATGGAAACAATCTAGTTTCACTCAGTTAACTGATTCTCATCTATTTATCATTTTGGAAACATTTTAGTTAACTGAAAACTGAATATGGAAGTTTCCAAAATAACTGATCAGTCAGTTCAGTCAACTGACTCTCTCGACCAATCACATCACTTGCACATAGATTGTGCTTCTTCAATCGAATCTGAACCACTCCTTTTGTTTGATCTCGACCATTGATTCAAGAGAGATTTCTATAAAAGAGAAACCCTTTTCCTTCACAAAGGTTCCTGATTTTCAATTAAAGTTATTATACTATATTTTTATCTTAGCTTTCTTGCATGTTTTAGCTTTCATTTATCTAGCATGGTTGTTTACTTTTATTCAAGCATGCAAACATAAACTTATAGCACACTTTGAATTTGGTGTTGTTAAAAATGAATATCTCATATTTCAATTCGTGTTCTAAAACTGAATTCTAATTAGCTTGGATTAACGACAATCTGCATTTGCATTTAGTTTAATCAATCATATAGCTCTAAATCCTTCATTTAGGTTAGTGTGTAGTCACTGAGCTTGCAATGATCTTAGAGCAAGCTGATACTCCAACCTTCTAGAAGGCAACAGGTCAATTCTTTCAGACATGCAGGATGAATGAATCCATATTCATTCCTATATGCAACTGAAGTATAATGACTATGTTGAAGTGTACTGCTAAGTGAGAAGGCCACTTTTAGCATGCACCTGCAACTACTAATAGTTCTTTGGCTTTGAGTGTTATAAGGTCAAAAAAACTTGAGAGTACATCAAAATACAATAGAAATTTCTACAAAGAGAATATCCCAGAGAGGCCCACAAAGGAGAAGTCAATTAAGAGTTGTAACTATGGGTTTTTAACCTTGTATTTTTTTAATTATTTTGATTAATGTAAAATATTAGCTAAAAGTGAGGCTTTTATAAAACACTTTAGTTAATATTAAATTATGAGTCAAGTAGGACTAATCAGGGATCAAATATGATTGCAAATATCATGGAGGATAAATGAGAGAGTTTCTGATGAGTTTTTCAATAGTTTATATCATTTAAGGAGCCCTTTTGGGTTTGACCTCAATCTAGGATGCTTTTGAAACATTTAACTTTAATGTCTTTCTTCTAGTTCCACCCTTTTTTAAGAGATTTGATCTCATACTTGGACTGAGCCTATCATAATAATGCTCATTTGTTATTGCTCACTATTTTCTTGCACATTTTTTCCTTAGCATTTCCATTATATGACAAAGATAATGATGCATTAATGAAAGAAAAAAAACTCCACCGATGAGTAATAAAAGTTAAAACATGTAAATGTTAATTTTTTTCATAAAATATGTGAAGGCCTTAAGACTATATGTAGAGGCCGCAATGTCTTCCACGTAATAGGTATTTTTAGAGCACTAAGCTATCGAGATGGTGGAATGGATCGCTTATAAGGTGAGGGTGCTATTAGGGGGCCGACCTAATTAATCTCTATGGATTATGATTAAATTCAAAAGAAAAAGGAATAGAGGAGTAATTAATAGTCATTTTTATTTGTATGACTAGTTATTTAGTTGTGATTTTATCAAATGATTAAATTAGTCAATTATTTAGTCACTTAGATGAATTTTAAAATGTAACCTTAATCTAACGAGAATAGTTACCATTTATAGATATTGAAAAATAGTGGCTGGAATAATGTTTGCACAATAAGTCTATTGGCGAACACACATTATTGGTGAAATGCAACTTCTAAGAATATAAGTATATGATATTATAAAATGTTAATGTGTAAAGGATTATTAATCATTCATTTAGTCATTTTTATTATTAGGGTGACTAATTATTTAATTATTTATTTGGTCATTTATTTAGTCATTTATTTGGTCATTTTACCCGATGACCAAATTGGTCATTTATTTAGTCATTTTACCTGATGTCCAAATTGGTCATTTATTTACTCATCTATTTAGTCATTTTAGTTGTGATTTTACCCGATGACCAAATTGGTTATTTATTTAGTCATTTATATTTGTGAATTACAAAAAATGGGTAGAATATGATCAATTTTAGTCACGTGATTAAAATTTTTAGTTACCTGGTCATTTATTGCCCAAATTCTACTAGTGAACCAAGATCTTGAACATAATCTTTAACGAGTTCAACATTGTTATGAATAAGATGAGAAATAACACACAATAAATTAACACCATTCTCATCATTGTGAATAATCTTTCTCATTGTTTCTTTTAATAAGATGGCATATGTATTAGAATGTTCTTAACCTAACCATTGCTCAATTTTTTTAAAATCATTGGAAAGATTTTACACTTGGGTAGGATTTGTGTATGATAAAAACCTGCCTATGTAGAACAAGTTCTGACATGCAAATGTTAGAGATATAAATAACTCAAGATACATTAGCATATCAAAACTTATTCCTACACAAAGCTTTCCACCATAACCTTCGATGAGCCAAAAAAGGGCAACCAAGCCTTGTTGATTTGATCTTAGAGAGGGTTGTGGGTGTTACCTCCAAACACAATATCTTAATCCCACTTGATTGAAAGATGAAATGATAAAAATGAAAGCTAGATGCAAGCTACATGAAATGATATTGAATAACTCAAGAACTAGTTATGGAGAACTAGTATCAAGCATTCAATGTAGGAGATGGAAGTAGGAATGCAAGCTAAATGGAAGACTAATATTGAATGAAATAATTAAGAACTAAAAATGGAATGCAACTACCATAATAAGTGTAAGAAACTACCAAACAAGGTTAGCAATGAAAAACTCTAAATGAATACAAGATCTCTAGACACAAATTAGCATAATAAATCTAATGCAAAAATGATGGGTCTTTTACTCTTGCAAAGGCTCCTATTTATAGTATTTTGGAGGGCTTGGGTGAAGTGGAGCACATGTGGTATCCACATAGATATCACATGAAGGACACATAAGTCATGTAAGAGTCCAAGTTTGCTAACACATGTATGAGGAACTTGAGATGTGATGGGTCAATGTGTACTTTAAGTACACATGTAAGAGATTTGTCATAGATGTCATAAGCTTGGTCAAATGAATAATTTTTGGAAAGTGTAAGAAAGTGTCATCAAGGTTGTAAGAAACCTTGTTTGAGAATTTTTAGAATTCTTTGAAAATACATTTTTTGAAAATTTTCTCACATGTGTGAGAAAATGATTAGAACTAATGGGTGTAGGAATATATAATTAGCTTAATTAACCTTAGTTAATTAGCAATTAGGTCTATTTGTTGAGAGTGATGTGAGGTAGGGTAGGATATAGGTCTATATTTAGGATTAATCTAAATCAAATTTAGACTAATCATGGTTTAGAAGAATATTAGAATGTGAGGAGAATAAATAAATTGAAAATTTATTTAAAGGGGGATTTTATGGAGGGAAGGTATTGTTGCCCAAAATTTTCTATTCTATTCTCTTTTGGTCTAAAAGTGGGGTAAATGTGGCTCCCACAAGGGTTGAGTCCAGCTTGTAAGGAATCTTCCCATGGTTCTGAGGTCCTTGTCTTGTTTTTGCAAACGTTCCTAGGCCTGGTTGGAAAACCCTTATTTCATTTTCATGCAAAACCCTTAAACCTTAGGTCTTTCATGGTTGCTATAAAATGGAGTTTTTTTTTTAGCCACTTAAGTTCCTTTTTCCCCATGTGTTTTAAGTGACCGTCGAGCGGGGCCAATGTTCCTTGTTTTCCTAGCAGGACTTATTTTCCTAAGTTTATTCTCCTAAGTCCCATGACACTTTAGTTACCCTAGGTAGAAAAAAAGATTCTTCTTCATTCGATGGTCATTGCAATACCTTAATCGCCAGATTAAGTAGTAGGGATTCTTTAAGGAATCACACTTTGTCGATGTGTGTCGATGGTGGGTTAGGCTTGTAGTGGAGTATGACGTTGGCAGCTGGGAATGAAGGAATCAATTAGACAGTCATTGCAATGCCTCAATGCAAAGCACTAAAGATTCATTGAGGCATCGTGACCATTTGACACATGAACCATGTGGCTTGCATAGGAAAAAGGCTCAGAGTGGGTAATGTGTGGTCAAGTTGTTTCATCCAATGTAGGCGCAAACCCTCAAAGATCAAGATCATCTCAATTTTCTCATTAAGGCATTGCGCATGGGCGATAAGTGTCCTTCTGTGATCAAAGATGCGGCCAAAGTTATTATTCAGATGGGCTAAGTTTTCATCAATGGTTGGCATGATCCCTCGATCGCAAGATGCCATATATTTACTCTTTAAGGAATTGCGACGTTCTACCATGTGTCTATGGCAGGGCCAAGCTAAATTCAAAGGGAAGTTAAAGAGTGGTTAGATCATATTAAATCCAGTGGCTGGCAATTTCCCTTAAAGAAGAGATTCTTGATAGATAGTGATCAAGGCATTGTGCCATGTCGACGTGTCTCAAGTTGTCAGACCTTGGGGCCCGTTAGTGGAAAGTAAAGATTAAACAAGATTCTTTTTATTTGATTTTCAACACTTTCCCTTGAAGAAGAGATGCATGAAAGATAACATTCAAGGCATTGTGCCACGAGGACACATGTCCTTACCAGTTAAGTGCGACCTATGGTTTCAATGAAAAGGCTTAAAGTTAATGCCCATTTTATTTGATCTTCATCATGCAGTTGACAGATTGCCTTAAAGAGAAGATGCTCGACAGATAGCCTTTAAGGTGTTGCTCCTGCCTCCTACATGCCCAGATCAGATCTTGGGCTCACGAGTAACTTAAGTATGATCGACGGTCCTATTTTAAAGATGGTTGAGAGTCAAAATTGAGTCATTGAGGAGATATTCCATGCCACCTGTGGCCATTAGAATCTGATTTTTCAAATATTTAATTCTTTTCTTAGGATTTTCATGGCAATGACATAATTTCTAGGTTGTGGACATGGTATATGGATCAGGCTGAGCTTTTTGGTAAAATTTATGTTGCTGGGAGATATATCCAAGATATATCTAATCGCTTGGGATATTTCCAAAGATGCATTAATGAGAAGAGGTGACCATTTTAGGGTTTTTGGTTGTTTTACGAATATCTTTCATAACCCTAAGTTTATCAGATCTGATCTGCATTAATTTTGGATCAACTCACGAGCCATGGTGGTTGAGGGGTTTTGTATATTAAGAAGTTTTGATCTTTTGTAAAGGATTTTTTTGGATTATGTAAATAAATTATGTGACATACTTTTTGTTGGTACTGAAAAATACAACAGTCATTTTTGAGTGTTTTACTAGTACTTTACATTTTGACCCCCTATAAGTGCTTTTTGAGCCTATTTGCCTAGATGAGATTCTAAATTTTTTCATGCATGAAAGGTGCTTATTTCTCTTGTTTAGACATTTGAAGACATCCTAGGTCATTAATTTCAAGTTTTGAGTTGTTTCATGATGTCTTGTTTTGAGCACTTGTCCAAATCTGCATTTCTGCCTAAGTGTCAATTTGTTGTAACGGGCCTAGTTTGCCTTTGAATATCTTGTGTCCTGTTAAGTTTCATGGCCCACCACTTTGGGTAATGTTAATTATGTGTATCCAACAACCTATTTTTCAAATCCCACATCATTTGGATATGTTTTGACTAGGTTTCAAACCCCTCAAAGTTGGTAGTTTACTGTTGTCATGCATTGTGTAATTGATTAGAATTCTGAGTAGCCTTGTTTGACTGATTGTAAATTTTGACCTTGTGACCTAGTTGAAAAAATCCCTTTTTTACTCCATTATAGAGGTCAAATAATTCTTGAGTATCTTTCATCAAGTTATGACAAGTTTATTTGGTCAGTTTGCCAAGACCATTCCATTTGCAGTTTCTATCAATATGCCAAATTGTCAAATGCAGATTTCTGAATGACCTACTTTGAGGTCTTACAATATTGCACCCGGTTGAATGGAATGGAAAATTGAATTCTCCCCTATATTGTAGGCATGGGAATTCACTACCATGAAGATTTTAAGGCCATGATGAATCCATTTTCCAAGTTTGCCAATCCGATTCCATATGCAATTTCTAATAATTTGATGCAGATCAGTTGCACAGTTTAGTCAGAGGCCTTGTTCGTGATGTTACATATTGAATACCATGATTGGTCACATCAATAAAGTGGTTCCCCTACATTATAGACCAGATTCAGTCCAAGTTTGTAGGATCTCAGATCCTGAGGATTTTGTATGAACAATTCTCCATATGCTTTTCATTTGCAGAAATTGTCATTCCTCGTGTTTTTTGTCTTTTGCATTTCCAAGTGGCTATTTTCGAAGGGCTGAAAAATGTGACTAGATGATTTTAAAGAGGCTCCCTTCTAGATCCATATTATCCATATCACATACTTCTAGTATCTAGAAGCTCGGGTCCTCAGGAGATCGTTTGACTTGTTTTTAAAGTCGAAACCAAATGCATTTCATTGTTATTTGACAGGGTGATTTGCAGAATTATCCTGAAGAGGCAACTTGGGTGATTAAAATCTTATGAGTGGTTAGGTCTCGTCAAATATAACTTTGTAGTATGGAAGAATGTCGACTGTAGAATGTGTGTTCCCAACACCATGTCCCAGTTACTGAATTTTGTCAATTTTTAAATCCTGTTCTAGAGGTCACTCACTTTATTATCATTGAAATGCACGAAGCTCACAAGACACTACCAGTAATTAGATTCATGAAATCATTTTGAAGAAAGAATCAATGTTTTGAATGCTATACTTGAAGTCAATGCAAAATGAGGTAGACAAGGATATTATCAAATCTATCATCAAGCTAAGGGAATATGGTGTGAATTCTACGCAATGGAAATTGCAATTGTAAGTGGACATTTAAAACCAAAAGGCTATACACAAGTCGCATGTGCAACTAAGGAAGTGCCATGCCATGATGAGAGGCTGGACAATGTTTTGGAGATATTAATAAGGAAGTGTTACGACCATTTTTCTCTTTGCCAAAAGTATTGGATGGCCTCTTTGGCCTTGCAAATATGCTTTTTGATGTTAACATTGAACCAGTAGATGGTCTTCCTCCAGTGTGGAATAAGGATGTGAGGTTCTATCCTATCAAAGACTCCTCAAGAATCCCAGTTGCATATTTTTATTTTGATCCATATTCAAGGCCCTCAGAAGAATGAGGTGGTGCATGGATGGATGAGGTTTTTGGCCGAAGCCGTTTCCTTGCACAAGATGGCATTTCAGTAAGGTTACCAATAATACACATGGTTTGCAATCAGACTCCACCAGTTGGAGATGATCTGAGCCTAATGTCTTTTAGTGAGGTTGAGACTGTATTCCATGAATTTGGGCATGCTCTATAACATATGCTTACTAGACAAGATGAAGGGTTAGTAGCAAGAATTCAAGGTGTAGAGTGGGATGTAGTTGAGCTTCTATCACAATTCATGGAGAATTAGTGTTATCACAAGGATACACTCATGGGTATTGCTAAACACTCCAAAACAAATGCTATTGGTAGGGGCTACATTTTTCAAAACCTGCATAGGGGAATAGAATTTTTAAGGCTGCATAAAGTTTCAAATGAAAAGACCCATGCGTTGGTTAAAGGAGGATAGTTTAATAGTTTAAAACATCCAAAGAGACACAAAATCACATGCCAGTGCAACAGACAGTGGAGACATCCAGCGCAGGGAGTTGGAGAGAGATTATGCAGAATAAACACGCAGCCCACACTTAACAAATTTAGGGGTTATTTCCAAATAACCATCGATAGTGTAAAACCATTTACAAATTTGGCACATGGATTTGATGAAGAGATAGCCAGCTGCATGGTTTTAGTAGAAAGGAAACATCACCAATTTGGATGCTTGCATAGCATTTGAAGGAGGATTTTGTTAAATTTTAAAACCAGAGACACATGTACAATTCTAAAGGTAGCAGCCCACACTGTGAGGGAGGTAGTAAAACATTAAAATTTGCTAATACAAATGCTTGAGAGCAAGTGCCATGCTGAAGGATGTCTATGAAATGGGTGAAAGATGGACCCATGCTGCGCAGGAAAAAATAGAAGAAGCTTTGCGCAGAGGGAAAAGGCTTCCAGGCTTGAGAAGTGTAAAAACATTATCCCACATTGGGAATGCGTGGGATTATTTTGATCTTTTTATACTATTGTGCTCAATACATGAAATGAAGTAAAGAGAAGGACCTCTTGGAGACTACAAAGACTATAGGGCTTAGTGCACGGTGGGGCCCACTAATTTTGGTCAAAAATACATAGATAAGATTTAAAAAACTAAAGCGTTAGTCCCACATGCATCACAAAATGGAAATTTGTGATGCTTAAATACAACAAGCCTCAACATGTAATATAAAGAGAAAGAGGAGGCTAAGGGCGCGCGTGCAGGAGCTAAGGATTCGCCTCAAAAACCATGCCCTAGGAGAAGACACCCAAATTTTGGCGGGACCCACAGTGATGATGTGGCAGGTGACTTGGCTTAAGAGGTTGCAGACTTTGGTGCGGATCTCAAGGCAACCAAAATTGATGGATGGCTTAATGGCTTGAGGAGAAAGTTGCAAGGAAGATAAGCCTAAGCCATTAAGCCATTGGTCCACATGGCACAAGCGACAAGTGGCACCTAGTGGACTGGTCAGCCAATCAGAGGATGCCACATGGTGCTGAGTAGGCACAAAGTAGCGCAAGTCCAATGCGGTTTAGAGGTACCAATCAAAGATCGACATGTGGTGCCAAGTGGACCTGTAGACCATTCAGAGGGTGACACTTGGTGCATTCTGGTGAGATGTGCAGATTTGAAATGATTTTTTAATTTGAAATTCTTTCAAGAAATGGGTTAAAAAACTTGCAAGTTCAAAACAAATCAAGGGCTGAATTAATGGCTTAGGGGAAAGATGCTCACCATCTACCCTTTAAGCCATTAAGCCCAAGCGACAAGTGTCGCAAACTGGTGCATTATAAGGAAATAATGGATTAATTGAAATATTTAATTAAATCTATCACAAAAGGCAAAGGATTAAAAGGTGAGTAAGTTCAGAAAGATCTAAGGGTTGACTTAATGGCTTATGGGAAAGATGCTCACCATCTAACCTTTAAGCCATTAAGCCTAGGTGACAAGTGTCGCAGGCTGGTGAAGTCTGGGCAAAAAGGAGATATTAAAGTTTAATTTATCTTATTTCAATAGTCCAACTATTGAAAAGGTAATTAAATTTAAATGCAAATATTTCAAACTTTTAAAATAAATTTGCATGGGAAGGCAAACTTGGACTAAAGTTTCAGAGGGAAAATTTGATCCAAAGTATAGAGTATTATATGTTGCCAGAAAGGTCTCAGAATGAAGAAGAGGATTTTGTGGATGAGGGAAAATCAAATTAAATTTTTGCAGTTTCGGTTTGAGCAGTTGTAGATATTTTTGGGGACAGACAGGTGTCAGTGACTGGATTGTTTTTCCTTTCTCCTATATCTAGTTTTTTCTCCATTGTAATAAGGATGGTGAATTTACAGCTGCATAGCAGACATCATATTATGGTTTAGTTTTGAAGCTTTGTGTCTATTTTGAATGTTTTGAAGTAGAATGACATTAATAAAATATAGTAGAATCTCCATTTTCAGATCTGTGATGTCTTTTGTATTTTTGTTCATGCTCTTGTATGTTTAGTCTGTAAGGCATTCTAAACATACTAGTTACAAGGTAACTATGTAGTTACTTGTGAGCTTCCTTCAAGGAAGGAGTTAGTCTTGTGAGTAATCCCAGAGGGCAAGGTATAGTATGAAAATCTGATAGATAGATGTGAAAATGAAAGGATAGTTTGTAAGGCACTCTATCTGGGATCTTGTCTATGTTCTTATTAATTGGGTTTCTGTTGATTTACATCTCATGGGACTCTTTGCACGGGATTAGGCACTGGTCTAAGTTCTAAAAAGTAGTTCTCATCATCAATCATTCAAATATTAAAATCTTTACTTTCTGTTATCAAGAACATGTATGTTTAGTTGATTGTATTGAGGAATACAATCCATTTAGTGATTCCTTAGAGAGAGAATCAATAGGTTAACCTTTCTTAGTTCTGAGAACTTAAAAAGAAGAAGGATTAAATAAATCCTTGATCCATTGTAAGATTCTTTGTGAATCAGTGAATCTGAAGATAGGTACACCCGCCTGAGTTTGTGGAGCTCAAAGTGAAGAAGGATAGCATCCTTGTTAATTATCCTTGTTCATGTATGAATCTGAGTTGGGAATAGAGGGTCAGGAATTTATTGCTATTTTAACTGATTCCTACAAGAAAAAGAGCTAACACTTTCTTTTCCTCAAGATTTTCCTATTTGTAATTCTTTGAAGCATAATACAATGGCTAAGTTTGTTGGAGAAATCTTTGAGTTACTTTAGTCCTCTTTTCTGCATTTTTGTGTACGTTGTGAATTATTGATAGCGATAATCTTGTGAATTTTATCATTCCTTGTTGTCTTGTCTCATTTCAGTTCCTATCTGCTGGAGTGAATGTTTTCTTGCACATCATAGTTTATGTTTATGTTCATGAAAGCTATTTTTGTGAAATATTTTCTTTCCTTAAATAGTTTCATCTCAGACCTTGCTATGAAACACTTTTGAAAGCCTATTCAGAAAGTTGTACTTGCTTTAAGTCAGAGTTTTCATACTAACTCTTATCCATTTTTTGTTATGATTCATGTCATATCTGGTGTATCACCTAATAGATTAAGTTCTTGATTTATTGTCTTTCAGTTTCCTCCTTCCCTTTTCCTCCCAAGTTTTATTTATATTTTGAAAGAAAAATAGGTGATTATCCAAGAGGAACCCACCAAGAATGCAGAGGTTTCACTTCAATTTTAGTAAGGTCCCACAACCTAGAAGCCATGTTATACTAGATCACTAGACTCTCGAGTTTAGTAGGGTGCAAATTTGGTGTATAACAGGTATTAAATAGAATTTAATGCACTTTTAAAGGGAGGTATTTAAGTTAAATTTAAATACTATAGAAAATGAATCAAATTTAATTAAATAGATAGGAGAATAAAACAAATATAATTAATAATTATAATGTTAAAGGGATGCTTTTAGGTATCTAAAATTTTCCCCTCTTTGATGCGACATTGATGGTGGAGTCTCATCAAAGAAAAAAAAAACAAGATGCCCCAAAGAGAACTGAAGGTCCTAAGGCAATGATGGTGAAGGAGTGTGTCCCCTCGAGAAAATAATGTAAATTTTTTTTTTGTGAAGTTTTCTCAAAAAAGTGATGGAAGAGAGGAAAAAAGAACAACTGCATGACTTATGAGGTGATCAAGAAAGAACAGGTCCCAAGGGGCCTATAAATATTCCATGAGGACCCTAGAAGAAATCATTTTCACCCTTGAAGAGAAAAATGATAAAGTGAAGAGAGAGTGATAGCTGACCCTCGAGACCATATGCAGATAGAAGAGCGTGTCTAGACTCACCAACATGCAACAGACACAGGACCACCGGTGAGTACCCGAATCAAGCCTATTCATTAATGTAAAATTTTGCATTTATTAATTATTTTAGGTATTTATGGGGGAAAAATTCTATCAAGGTAGAGATGAAGATTGGTGGATTGTCAATTGTACAGATGATGATCGACCAATCGTCGTATAAGGAGATGACAAATCAGTGATCATCATCTTTATAGATGAAAATCACCTGATTGTCATCTACATATATGATTGTTTGGAGGATGCAGAAGCCCATTTGGGAATCATCATCTGTGCAGATGAAATTCAATAGGTTTGACTGAGGGTAGGCACCAGAGAGGTTGATCATGGATCGTTGTCTGTGTAGGGCAATCAGTGTCTTCGGTGATTGGCCCAAAAGACATGGAGGAAGGGACTAAAGAGGGAAGACCAAGGGACGGGGAGGTTTAGAAGATTCCCTAGACTAAGGACAAAGACTGAAAAGTGTGGTTTTTCAATTTAGGAGACAGGAGTCATGTTCTAGTTGCGAGAGAGTTGGCTAAAGACCATCGCACTGGTAGATGAGTTGACCCTAGCGGAGTCTGGATAGGTTGCACTATGTGAACTAGATCATGTTCATTTATGGCCATGGTTTAGTGCATAATTCACTCATGACTACATTGATTAAGAGGTTGCACAACCCCACCTCTAGCTTCTATTAATCGATGGGTGATGCCACTATCACCATTTTTATGTCTGGCAGATATATAGAATTCCCATTCAGGAATTGATACCCGATTACGGTGGGGAGGGCCTAGAGCCATATGTAGAGGTATCATTTGGACAACCATATGATTATATACACACTTCTAGATAGTGGCTACCATGGAGGGTGGCAATGGCAATGCGACTGTAGTTGTGACTTATTGGAGGATGGTTGATGACTGACCTTACAGGACACGGTTTTCCTTTGGGATGGGTATGATTTGTGAGTTCTATCTAGAGGAAGAGGGGGAGAGATACTGGTAGGGATATAATATCCTTAGATAGTTATATTATGATTTACACATGTGCGCCTACCGGAGAGGTAGGACACTAGGTACAAGAGTGACATTGTTACTAGTGTGGGCATGGGTGCATATCTTTGTGGTACACCCCATTAGACTACATGATACATGAAAAATGTATGAGTTGTACTCTTGCAGATATTGACCACATATTAGATATGATTCGACATATTTTTTTAGCCACTGGTAGAGGGCAATGGACGAGATGCAGGGGTTCGACTAGACATCTTATGTAGGGTATGAGGCATAGAGGAATAAGGTCTTGCACTAACACCACTAAATAGAGGATGGGTGGGAGGATTTATACTACCTCAAAATCATATAGAATGAGTATTGGTTGACTAGACAGATAACATAAATGATTTCTCAATACATGCCATCCTGAGTACTGAGACAATTTTTTCGGGTACAGGATGTAGTTCCAGATGCATTTCCACATCCACTGGTGACACGGGAGCTGGGGAGTTTATGGGGGATTTGGGTGGATCTAGAGGACATGAGAGCATCCTGGTTAGGTATGATGGTGTTGTTGGAAACACTGAGAGGGGGGGGTGAATCAGTGTTTAGCTAATTATTCAATTTCAGCACTTTAAACATAAATCAATTAGATATCACTTGAAGATTAACACAAGATCACATAACACATAATATGATTATGGGGAAACCTTGATTAGAGGAAAACCCCAGTGGGAATTAGTACCCACAAATATTGCACTAGTATAATGAACCTATTAAAGTTCCTTTGCCCTGTTAGGACCAGTCTTTACAATGCAAGTACAATGACCTGGTTAAGGGTTTGACCCTATTAGGAGTCTTTTACAAAAAAACCTATTAGGGGTGAGGACTCACTGCCCAAGAGCTCACTTCTCAATTAGAAAGAAAGCTACAACCTCATGTGAATAGATATGCACTATATCCAAAAGTGAACTGCTATATGTGACACAGATGTCTGATCGGTTCTAGTTATGTGCTTATGCTCTTATCTTCTTTAAGGGCTCTATCTCATTCTGATATCTTCATACTACTCTACTTATATGTCTTCTCTGACTATTTCTTTGACACTTCAAATATATCTTTACATTGCATATATATATGTTTATACCTAAATAGACGCGACTATAAACAAGACCTTAGTCGGCCCAAAAACAATATTCACAATGCTTCCAAACAAATTGGCTTAAGCGTGTTTAAAAAAATGTTTAAAATATGATTACAAACTCATTAAAATAGATGCTTAGCCTTTACATAACAAAATATTACACGCTAATCAAAATCATGAAGTCAGCTTCATACTCTGTATTCTAAACTTCTAGTGTACTTGTTCTTTCTGTAATTTGTCCGTACTGCCATTTTGTACCATGCTTGTATAGAATAAGCATAAAAACATACCATAGAGCTTAATTCTGAATGCACATATCCTAATGTGATCGTATGCACATGCGTTGATACTCTGATTGACTGCAAGTCACTGTTATGTTTTGTCTTCTACACTTCATCAGTTTTCACTTCATAGTTTACTATCAAAACTTCATATAAATTTTTTGCCATAACGACAACACAAAATAATCCATATACTCCCTAGGAGTCAACTTGCCAACAATCTCCCCCTTTTTCATTAATGGAAACAAAGGAATGTGGCTAAGTTACTCAAAATTGACTAACATCACAAAACTATATATTATCTTCTCTTAACATATACTATATATTTATTTGCATATATATACACTTCTCCTCATACATACATTACTCGCCCTTTGACATTAATAACAAAGGTGTCAAAATTGTAAGTCTTTAAATACTTACTCCATGTATACATCTGGATATCCAATCTCAAGAGACTTGATCTCTTTCTGCCAAAATGCCTTCATTGTATGAACTGTCTGGAGACGGGCGCATAGAGCATATGTGATCTTCTCCATTTTTATCAGATCCATGCAGGGACCTTGATCATACATGACAATAGTGACATCAATTTTTTTGATGTTCTCATCTATAACCGTTAAGGAGGGCGCAAGTGCATTTCTCAACTGAGTCTACCTGATCCTTATCTTACTAATCTCCATTTTAGCATTTTCTATCTTGTTTATCTGACCTTGATAGATATTGTTGCAGATGTTTAAATCTTGGGATGATGCTTCAATTGATTTTCTTATGTTGTCAACCAAGATATCTACCTCCTCTATCTTTTTGATATGTTCAGAGGTGAGTTTCCCTCTGGCCATGCAATTTTCTATAACCTTTCTGCCTTTCGATGCCAACTCTTTCAACATTGTCTGACCAATCTTCAATGAATTTAAATCTAAGGAAAAATTATTTACTAGTTCATTCAATCTTTCCTTTTTGTACTCATCTTCTGCAATTCTAGTAGTTGAGTCAACTAAACTTGTAAAATGTGTTTTGAAGCTTGTTAGGATGCTGTCTACATCATCAACTGATTGAATTTTTGCTACTTTCTTGTCCGCAGGCACTAGGTCATTCAAAATGTTTACTGATTCTAGGAAGAGAGGGTTTCTCATAACATGTTTCTCTTTGGATTTTTCCATGGCTAGGACACTGATCTTGATCAGGTCTTCTTCTCCCCATGCATCCAGACTTGCTGAGTCAGGAGTTAATCTTGACAACAATGAGTTTGATGGTTGAATGGATGATGTGAATATAGTATTCAGAATAGTATCCATGCATTCACTTTTTACTGGGATTTCCATACTTGGTATCTCATTAGTTTGATTGTCTTGTTCTTTATTCAAATCTGTTGAATCATTAGGGGGTACTTCATCTTGCTGTAAAGATGTGTCATCAGTGAATACCTACTTTATTTCTTTAGTGCTTACAAATGATTTATCAACTTTGTCCATATCATTATCAGAAGCTATCATGGATATCTTGATATTACCAATCACTATAGTATCCCCTAAATCTTTCATTGTATCAAAATTTATTGGATCCGAGGGCTCTAAAACCTATGGACCTGTCTTAGGTGCATTCTGAATCACTAGTTCTGCAACTTGTTTAGGAGGAACTAGAGTTACCTTTTTTGTAGGCGCCATTGAAAGATACATATGTCTATCCATAAACACTTGTGCAAAAGATTTTTCAGTCTCTTTCCCAACTAACTCATACTCTTTGTTCATAATATGAATAGTCCTTGTCTTTGTTTTGAGATGAGGCTTTACCAAATCTAATAGAATTTCCTTCTCATCATGTGCACAAACAGGAAGAAGATTATCCAATTTTTCTTCTCTAATCCTCATATCTTCCTCGATTGCATGCCATTTCATTATTTGTAGAATGTTCCATAGCTTGTCTGGTATTACTGTTTTGAGTTCTAGAATAGAGTTTTTAAACTTGATCATGTGAGAGATGAGAATAGAGTGTATCTCAGATTTATCTATCTCATGATACTTGTCATAAACCTTTGTAATTGTATCTAGTCTGCCTTCATTGACAATATTGTTCCTTAAGACATTAAGACTAGGTTTGAAACCTACCCGAGGGGGAGATTGTGTGTTCTTTACCTTTCTCCTTGTAGTTCTTGAGGATGGATGACTTGTGGGAACTTGCTTCTTCCTTCTAGCCATCTTGCTAGGTATTGATGGTGGAGATGCTTCCAGATCAATGGTGGTTGATGGCGCAGATGTATCTTCATTTGATTTCTTCTTCTTCTTCTTAGGCATATCATCAATCTTTTCCATTTTTAGTTCTGTGGGAGTCTTCTCAAGTTCTTTGGCAATATTAGCTTCTCTAGCTCTATCAAGATCTTCTTGTGTAACACCATGAAATTTTAGGATATTTGAGGTAATACTTGATGCCTTCCTTTTGTTGTAAGCACTGTATAAGACAAAATCAACTTGATTTGTCTTTTCTCTATAAGTACCCCATCTAGGCTCATTTGGATCCTTGGGCACAGATAGGAGGACTTGTGTATAACCTTCCAAAAAATGTTCTTCAACTTCATAACCAAGAGAGTGAATCCATTTTTTTCTAGGCTCAACTGCCTCCAAACAAGTACAGTCAATCTCCACCATGAAGCATATGGTGTCTTTGTACTTCTCAACAATTTTCTCTGGTATCCTGAACCTCTTTTGCATCTTGATCCTGAAATTTTTGATATCCTTGTCCATAGAATCCTTTGCACTACTCTCTGATGTAGCTTTTAGTGATATCTGAGACATAGTGGGCTTGCTCCTATCTAGTTAAAGATTTGCAACTTTACCAACAATGTGGAAGTATAAATTGATGATCAAAGAGCCAAACCTGAATATCTTTCTCTTGTCATGCTTAATGGCTTTGATATTCTCTATCAGCTATGCATGCAATATTTCATAGAGATTATACTGAGTGTTATCTCTTACTATCCTTATTGCTGGCATAATTATTGCTACAGACACACTATTTAGTCTGCTTTCTTGCTGAAACTTGTATCCAAGTATCATAGTGAGTAGTTTGATGTCTTTCTCCTTAATGGGATCAACATTTATGCCGCGCCTATCACTTCTAGATAAGAAGACTTGTTCAACCTGCTTCTTAACATCCTTGCCAGTAGGAAGAGCTGGTTCAGTCTTAGGAAGTCCAGTCATCTCATGAATTAGATCTACAATGATGTGGACAGGAACCTCACCTATCCAATATAGATCATCATGCATCTTGCTCAGTAATATCTTCACCCATTCTGGCTCATAGAACTCGTGGCATTGGAATACTCAAAGATAGGGTTATCAGTGAGATGCACATATTCATCTTTGAATGTATAGTCTAGTTTCATCATAGAACCCATGAGAGATGCAATGCTATTGTCTCCAACTATTTCCTTCTTGCAATAAACATATGTGCGGATGTCTTCTACATGTACAAATCCAAGTAGATTCCTATAGAATTCTCCTTTGACATCATCTAGTATGGACTTGAATGGATGCTTCTTAAAAACAAATCTCTTCCTTTCAGCAATGTCAAATATAACAGGGGTTTCCATACTTACTTGCAACTAGGTTAAGTAGGGTTTCACGATGATTTTAAAATGACGCGACTGCTAGGGTTCTGATCCAATCATTTAATTAGTTCACAAACCAACTAATCCTTTAAGTTGTAGTGATTTGATTCTCGATGCTTATCTACTTTCTGAATGCTTCAATCTGAAATGCAAAGTGAGGTTTTTAAGATCTTTTGCCAATTTATATAAGGATCAATTGCATTTAATGCTTGTTTTCATAAAGCGGTTTACAGAGAGAATTTCAAACTTTGTTCTAAATGAAGTAAAGGCAATGCGTGAATGCATACAACCTTAATTCATGATCACATGCATGAATCCATAGGCGCATACTCAGAGGTGAGTATACCATCCACGCAGGGGTTCAGAGCTAGAATAGCTCCCCCTAAGACCATGAGGGTCAACT
>MU227805.1:3631763-3723202 GCA_018584345.1 Thuja plicata
CTCTAGGCATGAACTTCCTCCTGGAGTTCATCGAAGAGGTGAGGGTACTGTGATCTCATCTGTGTTGTGTCCTCCCAAGAGGCTGTAACCTTGTCATAGCAATCCCACTGGACCCTAACCTGGTCCAACTCTCTGCCTCAAAGGCCCAAAGTCCGCCAAGCCAATATATGAATTGGCTCTAATGCCAGCTGTCCGTCCGACTCCACCTGCAAGGCATCCCAATCTATCACATGAGACTCATCATATATATACTTCCTCAGAACTAAAACATGAAACACATCATGGATGCGTGACAGGATAGGTGGAAATTCTAAATGGTAAGCAACTAGTCCTATCCTCTCAAGGATCTCAAAAGGTCCAACAAAATGGGGTGCTATCTTAGAGCCCTTTCCAAAATGGATTGGACTCTTATGCGATCATACTCTCAAAAAGACTCTGTCTCCAACTAGATAGGCTCAATCAATCCTTTTCTCATCTACATACTTCTTCTGCCTATCTTGAGCTTCCTCAAGTCACTGCCTAATCAGAGTCACCTACTGCTCCATATCCCTGACTAGCTCAGGACCAATGGAAACTCTATCCTCGATCCTATCCCAACTGAGTGGGGTCCTGCATGGTCTACTATAAAGAGCCTGGTAGGGAGGCATACCCAAGGAAGTCTAGTGTCTGTTGTTATAGGAAAACTCCACTAGGTGTAGGTATTCTTCACACCGGGTCTGATGGTCCATGATGTACATACAAAGCATGTCCTCTAACACTTGATTGACCCTTTCGATTTGTCCATCTGTCTCAGGATGATAAGCCGTACTAAAGTTGAGTCTAGTACCCATAGCTGCTTGAAGTTCTCTCCAAAAGGATGAAGTGAAGAGAGAATCTCTATCTAAGATGATCTTATGAGGTACGCCATGAAGTCTGACTATATCTTGCAAGAACACTTGTGCCACTGCTAGTGTGGTAAAGGTAGTATGCATGGGTGAAAAGTGAGCCACCTTAGTCAACTATCACCATGATGGCATCATGACGATGAGTAGACATAGGAAGACCTACTATGAAATCCATAGATATGGTGTCCCATTTCCACACTGGTACCCCATGAGGCTGAAGGAGACCACCTAGATGACGATGTTCCACCTTCACCCTCTGGCACTCTAAGCATCTAGCTACCATCTCTGTAATCTGCAACCTCATGCCTGGCCAATGATATAGTTTCCTTAAGTCAGCATGCATCTTCTTAACTTTGGGATGCACTGCATAAGGGGCCCTATGAGCCTCAAACATCACAAACTCATGAAATCCACCGGAAGAAGGTATATAGATACATCCTCTATGATGCAATAGTCCATTGGACTCCAAGGAATACTCTAAAAACTTTCCCTCAAGGGGCCTTTGAGATCGAATCAACTCTCAAACCTCTACGTACAACTCATCCTCTTGCAAGTGATGAAGGATGCAATCTCTCAAATCTGTGCTAGTAGACATAGAAGAAAGCTCATGTTGTCTCCTACTCAAGGCATCTACGACCATGTTTTCTTTCCCTTTGATGTAATGGACATAAAAATCATATTCACATAAGAACTCCATCCATCTCCTCTGTCTAGCATTAAGGTTCGGCTGAGTGAAGATGTACTGAAGACTCTGATGGTCTGAATGAAGTTTGAACCGATGTCCTAAGAGAAAATGTCACCATCTGACTAAAGCATGCACCACTGCTGCAAGCTCTAGGTCATGGGTAGGGTAGTTGAGCTCATGAGTCTTTATTTTCCTAGACTTGTAGGCTATAGCTCACCCACCTTGCATAAGAACCACTCCCAAACCATCCAAGGAAGCGTCTGTGCAAACCATAAAGTCTGCTGAAGGCTCTGGAATAGCTAGACTGGGTGCACTAGTAAGGGCTCTCTTGAGCTCCTGAAAAGCCTTATCACACTTCTCAGTCCACTCAAACTTCTTTCCCTTTTGCTGAAGAGAGGTAATGGGGTGTGCTACCTGAGAGAAACCATTAACAAACCATCTGTAGTAACCAGCCAAACCCATGAAACTCCTAACCTCAGTCACAGTGGTAGGTGCTGGCCAATCCATGATGGCATCAATATTTGATGGGTCTACTGAGATCCCATCACCTGAAATAACATGGCCAAGGTACTTGACCTCTGCTCTGAAGAAAGCACACTTCGAAAAGCTGCCATACAACTGATTATCTCTAAGACACTGAAAAACTTGCCTCAAGTGTTCCTCGTGCTCTTTCTCATCCTTGGAATATATCAAGATGTCATCGAGAAACAAAACTACAAACTTGTCAAGGAAGGTTCAAAATACTCTGTTCATAAGACTCATGAACACAGTTGGAGCATTTGTAAGACCGAATGGAACCATAGTGAATTCATAGTGGCCATATCTAGTGCGGAATGCACTCTTGTGAATATCACTATCCACGATCACCAACTGATGGTAACCCAATTTGAGGTCTATCTTAGAAAAGACTCAGGCACCCTGCAATTGATCGAACAAGTCATCGATCCTAGGAAGGGGATATCGATTCTTGATGGTCACCTTGTTCAACTATCAGTAATCCATGCACAACCTAAGAGAGTCATCTTTCTTCTTCATGAAGATAACTTGTGCACCCGAAGGAGAAACACTAGGATGAATGTGTCCTTTCACTAACAGTTCCTCAAGCTGTATCTTGAGCTCATTAAGCTCATTAGTGGTCATCCTATAAGGTGCTCTGGAAACTGTCTCAGCTCCTGGTATGAGATCAATGTGAAAGGCTACTGCCCTACGAGGAGGCATACCAGGTAGCTCTGACGAAAACACATCTAAAAACTCTTGAAGAATTGGGAAGTCATCAAGAGAAGTTTCCTTCTCTGTCTCTTCTCCCCTATCACTGATGGTGATGGCATACAACTGGAATCCCTTCCGCATGCACTGCTTAAGCTACATGGCGGATATCACATGGAGGGATACAGGCCTATGAACCCTAGTAATAACTGTATATGTACCATCATCATCCAAATATTTGATCCTCTTCTTATGACAATCTAGCTTGGCTCTGTGGGCACTTAGCCAATCCATGCCAAGGACTAGACCGTAAGACCCAAGGGGAGTAACTCTGAGATTAGCTATGGTGGTCATCCCACCAATCTGGATTGGGAAATCACTAACCATCAAGGTTATGGAAACTCTAGCTCCTGAAGCTAACTCTACTTCCCAACTAACCTCTTGACTAGCTGCCACTAGCCTACAACATTCCACAACTGATGGAGAAATAAAGGAGTCAGTGGCTCCTGTATCAAAAATAATAGTAACATCACTACCTCTGATCTTACTTGAGGCCTCAATAACGGTAGCCTGGTGCTATTCCTAATGATTGTCCACTGCTACAAAAACCATGTGGGATTTCCCCCTGTCATCTACTGTAGGTTCTGAAACTGCCATACGCTGACTACCACCCTGTGGGCACTCTCTAGCTAAGTGCCCCATGGCACCACATGTGTAACATGGCCCCCGTGACTGAATCTAAACACCAGGAGGCCTAGAATTTTGTGATCCTGCAGTCTTAGATGAACTACTATAACCTCCCTTAGAGGAC
Source organism: Thuja plicata (assembly GCA_018584345.1). Lineage (NCBI taxonomy): Eukaryota > Viridiplantae > Streptophyta > Pinopsida > Cupressales > Cupressaceae > Thuja > Thuja plicata. Next base: position 3,635,350 of record MU227805.1, read on the forward strand.
TGCTGAGTCCGTGCTAGAGGGGTATAAGGTGCCTGAGATCTTTGGTCCTTCTTAGGACCCTGAGACTACCACTGTTTGGACTTGGCGCCCTGCTGAACCTGAGGTGCCCTCTGACGCTGGTTCTGCTGTGACTATTATGGCTATTGTTGTTGTTTCTACTACTATGGCACCCTAAATGTCCCTGAAGAGTTCCTCTGATTCCCTTTCCATGTGTTCTTCTAATATCCAGAGGCCTAAGAAGAGGTATTGTGGTTTTGTGAACCATCCCTATAGTTCTGTGGGCCCCAGACTATTTCTTCAGCCACTAAGGCCCTATCCACTATGAACCTTAAGTTCCCTGAAGGTACCATGCATACCCTATCTTAAATCGCAAGATTTAATCCCTTGATGAACTTGTTCACCTGTAGCTTCTCGTCTCCCATGTATTCAACATAGGGTAGGAGGTCAAGAAACTTGCCCTCATACTGGGATACTGAAAGACCCCGTTGCCGGAGGTCATGGAACTCGTCTATACGGTGCTGTCTGAACTGCTCTAAAATATACCATTCTCTAAAGAGCTCGAAGAAAGCTCCCCAAGAGAGGGTATTGATGTCAATGAGACCCTTGGTCTCCTCATGCCTCCACCAAGTGGAGGCCCCATCTCTGAGCAAAAGGATTGCAAACCATGCTTTAAGGTTGTTGCCATAGTTCCGCAACCCAAAGCACCTCTCAAGGCTTAAAAGCCAAGCCTTAGCTCCTGCCCCATCTGCTTCTTCTGTGAAGGGAGGCGGTTTAAGCCTCATCAACTCTGTGATCTGATTCCCAATATCAGGGGGTGCCCTATCAAGTCTTTGTGCACCTCCCCTAGGAACACCGCCTGGTACTGCAATGGATTCATCTTCCTGATCTATCTAATTTCCCCCTGCTATAGGAGGTGGGCTCCTACTCTTCTCTCTTTCCTGATTAACAGGTGGCATGTGGTCTAGTATGAGCCCGGCTAGGTTCTGAAAGGCCAACAAAAGTGTTGCATTAGGATTGGGAGGGGGTTCAGGAGGTGGACTCTGATCCCTCCTATGATCCTCTACTTCGGGTTGTACCTCCACGCGTGTCGCGGGGATACGTCGCCGACCACGCCCTTGCTGACGGGCTTGACGAGTGACAGGTGGCATCCTACATATGCAAGATAAATTTAGTGATAATGTAGTGGGTTAGGTTCCCAAAGTTGCTAAACATGGCTCTGATACCAAAATGTCATGCCCAAAAGTTGGGCAAAAACACATGAACAATTTTTTTTTAAAAATGCACTGAAAAGGATAACAAAGCTAACACCAAGGTAACATGTGCATGCAAAATGGTGCAAGGGGACAAATGAAACCCAAAAGGTTACAAGGAGAGGAATAGCTTTTAGAGCTATCCTAAAGGATGCCTAAAGCTCCAAACTAGATCTGCATGCAAACTGAGGTAGTTGACCAAAAGTCAACCAAAGTTGACCAAAAGTCAACTATACTCTGAAACAAGAGAATGGTAAGCACTAGGGTTTGCTAGGTCCTAAGGGAGACTCAAACACGCAAAATGAGAACAATTGACTAAAAGTCAACTAAAATTGACCAAAAGTCAACTGTACTCCAAAATAAGAGAAGGGACATTACTAGGGACTACTAAGTTCTATAGAGGACCAAGGCACGCAATTTGAGATAGTTGACCAAAAAGTCAACCCATGTTGACCAAAAAGTCAACTATCATTGAAAGGCGTAAAACTGATACCCTATGGTCCAGAGGCCGCAGGGAGCATTGGGTTCAAAAATCGAGGACAATGGTCAAAGTTTGATCACAGTTGACCAAAAGTCAATCGTGCACGAAATCGGTTAAGGGTGATGGTAAAAACGTCTAAATGCTTATTTACTTTTAAAGAATAAATTAATTAAATATCTACGTTTAAAACCCCCTCATAAAATTATTAAATATTATATTCCTTACTCTATAACAACTTAGTAATTAGAAACATATTTAATTTATTAAATGAATTTAACTTCTCAAATCTCCTCAATGTCCATAAAAACAACTATAAAGTTAATTGATCAATAAAAAAAATTTCCCTTTAAATATAAACTAATTTTCTAAATACGAATGAAACCTTATTTAACATAAATCTATTTATCAAATCATTATAAATAATAATAATAACTAAAAATAAATAACATTGCTAATGTATTTTAAAAAAAATGTAAATAAACAATATTACTCTATTACATTAATTTAATACTTACAAAGACACATTTATTTAAAAATATATCTTATGAAAAAACAAAAGGATCTAATTATAACAAATTAAATTTAATAATACCATTTATAAACTAAATCAAATCTTAATCTAATTAATAAAACAAAGGAACAACCCTAATAAAAAAAACCCTACAAATCCTTATGGAGGCGGCGGACGAAGGAGAAGGCGGAGTGGTTTGATACTAGCCGAACACAGTCGGCGACAGATCTGTTTGTTTTCGCCGTAATACGACACTACACGGGAGAGGGAAGGCGGTGCGGTGGTGGCCGCAGGCAGCGGCACCACCGCCCGTCGGTGGGGAAAGGTGGAGAGGGGGGGTGCCAGTCAGCGGCGGCACCGCCCCACTGTGTTGACAGTGGGTGGCCCGTGCATTGCACGACCCCCATGGTAGAAAAATGGGCTGGGGAGGGCTTCGGCCCCCCCACCCAAAATTTAATAAAATATTAAATTTGTATATAACAGTGCTCAGTGCTTAAACCCTTTTTATTTAGTTTAAAATATATATGCATTTCCCTTCTTTTTATAATGCATTTTTTTATTATTATAAACCTTCTAATTACAAATAAACAAACAAACAACTACTAAAAATAGATTAAAATATTATTTTAATCTACTGGTGTAATAAAAACCTGCACCCCAAAACAGGGGCTATGTAAAACCATTTTTAAAAAAAATTTATTTAATCAAATGAACCTATATTTTATTCCTCACACATTGGTGGAAGGAATTTTTAAAAAGAGCATTTTATATTATCAAAAAGAAAAATAAATTCTAAATTCTTCTAAGTGTTAAGAAGTAATATTTCCATTTACTTTTGTTACTTAGTGTAAATATTAACACTATGCTAAAAGTAACTTTTCCTTTTTGGGTTGAGAATATCTACTCTAATGTTAACAAAGACATTTATTTACAAAATAATTTCTAATCAATAGCATTTGTCTACAAGGATCAATCACATTTTATAAGCATATTTAACAAATATATTTTTCTATACTCCAAGTAACAATATGAGTAGCAAAACAAAATTTCACAATAGTATAAGGCTACAATTTCTCTTAAGATTCCATTGCAACATAAGGAGGGTGATGGAATCCTTTAGAACATTATAGGTTACAAAAATCTTGTAATATTTTCAATACATACTTTCCCAAAGAAGGCCTTAAACCACAAGGATTACAATCAACTACCAGATCAAGGCCTTGCACAATCATAGATAAGGTGAAGAAACAAATTTCATTGAAGGCCAAAAGCCAAAACTTAGTGTTACACATCTTCCATGAAGGGGTAGTATAGAAACTCCTACACCCAGTTGATACCTGAAGAAAGAGGTTGACCATGGAGGCTCACCTCCCAACCTAGGCCTTTACAAGGCCACCCCCAAGCTTGGGGACCCAATCTGGAACGGGTTACAAATAGAAACACCCAACAAGCAGGAAAAGAAATAGAGAACTCAAAACACAAGAAGGTTTACCAACATCAGGATGAACAAGAGGAAGTATCTCTAAGAGACATTCCAGAAATAGGGGTAGTGGTAGACCTCACTGAAGGAGAAAGCCAAGAACAAACATAGAATACACAAGTCTCACATGGACTTGAGAAGGACCATCTTTACAAGATGTTGTCCTGAATAACCTCCTTATACCTCCTAGATGCCCTCAAGCCCTTCTTGGATTCATGGGTATCATGTTACCTCAATTTTATCCCTCCTCACATGGGAGACTCTACACTTAATAGGAATCATTTCCATCTACCCCTCCAAGGCTACTCTGCCCTCCTAAGGGTGAGTGTACCTTGAAGACCCATTCGAAAATCAAACACAAAGTAAAGACATTGAGAAACAAAAAAAAATTTTCCAATAGAATATAAAAGCTTCAAAACCATAAGACTCCATTAATGGAGTCCTTGAGCTCAAGAACACACATAAACTCAAGTAAAATAGCTTTAAAGAATCCAACCTTAATCCAAAGCTAAGGTGTGAAGAGGAATGGTGTTGAGCTATCCTTCCTAAGCTCCTTCTCCAAAGGCTCCTTCAAACTAAATTCCGTCTCTAAGAGTAGAGATTGGGTGAACACTCGACTCATCCTAAAACCTTCCCTACATAGGAAAACCTCCAACATGAGCAAGGCTTAACCCAAGGGTGAGGTAACTCTAACCAATCCTAAACTAAACCACATCCTAACTCTCCAAGGGTGAAGTCAAATGAAACTTGGGTAGAAGAGAGAGTGAGATTAACCAAAGTCACACTCCTCTTCCAAATTCGCTCAAAGGTGAAAATGACACTTAAAGGGAGTAATAAATGAGTTTTGAGGCTCATTAATGATAAAAAATGACCCCTAACCCATAGGGTACCAAGTTGGGTGACTAAAACTGACCCCGGTTACCCCCTAGGAGCCCAAAAGACCCTCTAAAACTCACCCTGAAGTTTACCTACGGATTTTCAAGTCAAAGAAATTTTAGAAACTTCTAACCCTGGGGTAAGCTTATGTACTACTCCTTGATGACCTTAGTTAACCCTTGACTAACCTTGGTCTCCCCTTTACTAGCCATGTCAATAAATAAATTATAACAATTGCCAAACTAGGCACATTAAATTAAAACAATAGACATGACTTAATCACATAAACATTTACTAATTTAATAACACATATGCAAACCACATTTATGAAATAAACACATAACAACAAGGTCCATCTCTCTTTATATAGATAGGACCTTGGAAAGCATGGGTATTTACATAGGTTCCAGTACTGGGTCCCTGATTTAGATCCATGGTCAACTTTTCCTGCATACTCAATGCACACATCAGTAAATCCAAAACAACATGATATGAAACATAACATGACATCAATGATATATATACATATAAACCATATTTGCATTAGAAATGAAATATCCTAGCATTGGTTTCCTAAACCATTTTCATCATATTACGTTCATACATTTAAATCCATATAAGACATCAACATAAGCTAAACTAAATCAGAACATAAAGCATCTCAAAAGTACCTTGATTACAAAATCAGGTGCTGAATATATAACACAGGATTCCACTGATCCTCAAATGTATAAAATGTCTTTAATAGTCAAATTATGTCAAAGCATAAACTACTGAAAGCATGAGAACAAAATAGTAAAACTATAACAGTCTAATGTAGGTCTCACAATATGCATTTGATGATTTTATTACTAACGTGTCTGATGCATGATGTGTTTGATTATGTACTACGTGATGATTCAGACATATCTACGATGCAGGGATATACATATGTGATGATTTAATATGGCTTTAGATGGATAATGCTTATATGTGATTTATAGATGTGATGGACACAGTTATGTGATGTATATAAATAGAAATGGATTATAATGATTAATGCAATATGGTGTAAAAATGGATAGTAATACATAATAAAAGGTAATTTACATGGATTAATGATTAATGCTATTGATAATAAATGGATAATGAACATAAAATGCATCTAGATGAATATTATTATGTGATTACATGAATTTGAAGTCAATACTTAAACTCATCATCAACATAATAACATAATAAGATAATGAATAAACTAAGTGAATGCAACTAATGAGGACTCAAACTAGGACATTGTTTTTGTGTGTATCAACCATAAGTGATAGGATCAGTTAGCTAGATTTTAGGAGGGAGGGAATAAACAAGAATCTTTCCAAGAGTAAAATGCAATATGACTTAACTAAAAATGCATCCTATATACCTGATTTTCAAGTGGGATTATATTGTGTTTATGTCAGAGAGCACACCCTAGTTTGATATTGCAAGAGGAGGTATGCCTTATGTGTTAGGAAACACAAGTGACATTTTTCCTTTGCGTGGACTAGACTCTCAGACAAATAGATAGATTTAAGAACATAGATGTAGGATTTGAGTCACAATGGTACCATTATGATGACACTCATGGGGAGATTAGCACTCCCAAATCTTGTATATGGATTTGGTGGTATGTGTACAAATCCTACCCTCAGTGAGGTATGCATAATCATAATTGTGTATAAAAAAAAATGCACTAAAACTATCACAAACAAATCACACCACAAATGACGCATATTCCAATAGACACCATTCAATATTTACCAAGATATTAAAGATCGAGGCAATCATGAGGAGGGTATATCTGTAATACCTACCCCTCAGTCTTCCTATCTGTGTGAGTTTCTGAACTCTTTTATACCTTTGAATGTATGTGTTAGTTATTTTAGTTGATTTTAAGGATACTTATGTATTACTTTTCATTATGTTATGGATCCATTGGTTAGTTGTATTATATCATCTATTTGCATATGATTTATGATTAATTCATGTTGGTTATGTATATGTTATGATGTCATTTTGATTATAGTTTTCTGACAATACTGACCCTATATTTATATGCACATGGATCATTGTAATATTTTACATTACTATTTTTTATGTTTGGTATGGTATGGGACAGAGTCTTAGTTACTTGCTTCGGCGAGATCCACACGATAAACTGGTCTCAACCATTGTTTGTTGTATATGTATGTATGTTCATCTTTGTGATGACATGTTTGCAGGTATTGGGCTACGTCTTCCTTGAATTGGTAGGAGTGAGCATGCCCTATCACAATATCTGAATGGTAATAGAGGGGAGATAATATCAAGTCCAAATCCATACACTAAAACCTTATTTTGTCCCATAAATAGACAAGAATCTGATTGACTATCCTATTTGAATCCGTCAAGTGATGTGGATTTGTGAGCCTGTTTGTGTGTGCTTGTTTCTCTGTTTCAGTTGTTTTTTTATTTAGATGGATTAATGATGCTTTTGGTGTGATTTAATTAATGAATAATTATGGTAAATATTAATGTTAATTATTGCACCTTTAATAAGGTTAAAACATTGATATATGAAATATATGGCTATTTAATAATTAAATATATTAATTAAATGTCTAGATTTAATTAATTGATTTAATTATTAAGTCTTGATTTAAATAATTGAGATTTAATAAATATTAAATTTAATTATTGTAATTAATTGTACAAAATTTGAATTATTGAATAATACTTTAAGTTGTATGATTAATTGATTTATTTAATTGAAATAAATTCTCATGCATTTTCAATTATGACTTTTCTTTTATATTCTAAAGTTGAGATGTGCATGCTTTAAGTGAAAATTAAAAATAAAGAATTCATTTAATTATTAATTAGATAATTTATATTCCCTTTAGGGTTTTCACTTTTTAGAAAACCTAATTGCTTGGTTTTCTATATCCTTAGATTGAAAGCCATTTTGGAGGTTGTTCAAGGAGGGAAAAAAGGAGAAATTAGATGATGGAGATTTGTGAAAGCTTAGGAGCATTTTAGATTTGCAATTTTCTTGGATTTGTGAATTTGTTCCTCCCATCAATTACAAAGGTAGGATCTTGTTCTTGTCAATTCTAGCTTTTAGATCCCCATCTATACATCTGAAAAGATAGGATCCTTTGTTTGATCTTTCGTGTTCCATTATTGTGTGGTTTATTGGTTAAAATTGATGAAATGTACTCTTGGATCAATTTTATGGTTCCTTCATGTTCGCATGCCACATTTGTGTTTTTCGGCATAAGGGTTTCAATTTATTGCTTTGGATGCAAAATAGACATTAGGGTTTTCAATTGAAATGATTTAGTTTTCAATAATGCCCTTAGGGTTTCAAATATGTGGGAAATGCCCTCTTTGAGAGAAAATTGTGATTGTTGTCTAAATTTGGTTGAGAGCCTCAAATCTGTGAATATCTTACCTTGAAAAGTAGGAATCTTTCCCTCACTAGTTTCTTGTCCAAATTTGTGATCCAGATCTTCATGGAAACCAAACATTAGGGTTATTTGCATGTTTAAAGAAAAAGAAAACTTTCTTCAGAAAATAAATAGTTAATATTAAATTTAGACTACTTTTCCTTGTTAATATCAATTTGCATGGCTCCTAGTAAATCCTTTATTAATCTTCCTTTAGAACCAATCTTCTTATATTAAGGAAAAAAAGTATTTATTGTGTATATTGTGTTAGTAGAAAATAAATTCCTATTATTGGAAGATGGAACTATGTATTTTATTGTTAAAAATAAATTGAAAAAATGGATGGTCATTGGAAATTCATCAGCAAAATAAAAAAATACAGTCCTTAATACAAGGAAAGTTATTAATTTTAAAAAAATATATAAAAATAATAATATTATAACAACAAGTTTGTTTGTTAAAATTTAAATTTTAAAAAAATATAACTAAGAGTGTGTTGGAGGTGGGTGCCAGGGGCCACTACACCCCCCACACTTCCCATCACCCCACAACCCAAGGGCTACCTGCGTGACAGCTAGGCTACCGAAGGCAGTGGCTAGACTGTTGGTACGACAACTAAGTTGTCAGCGGGAGCCTTAGTGGCTGCGGCTAAGGGAATAGAGGAGGGGGGCCCACGGGGAGCCCGTGGGGCTTTGGTCTTGTGGGAACCACCCTCTACATGTGGTTCTATTTTTTTATTTAAAGTTTTTGTTTGTTATTTAAAAAATGTTTTTTTATGTTATTTAAAATATATGTTATTTAAGTTAATTTAATTTATTAAAATTTTCTTTATTTAAAGTTTATTTAAAATTAGTTTAAATCAAGGTTTCCATTAAATATTATTAATGTTATTAATATTATACTTAGTAATATTAATACTTAATAATTAACATTGTATTAATATTATTATTTTAATTTATAGAAATTATTAATTGGGAAAAATAATGGTTAACATATAACCATTGTTATTAGTATTATTTCTAGGTAACAATTTTAGGGACAAAGTTGTTTTTATTAATGTCCTCGAATAGGGATTATTATGTGGGTTAGGGAAAAGGGGATATTTGACTAAGTTTATATATGTCATTGTGATTATCTATAGTGCTAATTTTGTATGTTTAAATGAACGCTATATGGATATCTGCAGATACTTCTATTTGTATTTATACATGAACTTGTATTATGTACAACAGGTTAGTTATCTATGGCTTCTGATTTGATGTGCTAGATAGGTAAATGGAGTTATTTAATTCATTTATTTGTGTAAATGGGAATTGCTTATAATGATCCAATTTTACGCTTATTATGAAAGCTTTGAATGTTATATAGATGTTTCCAATAAATTTTACTTGTAATTATAGTTGAATTTTAGTAATTATTAAATAGGTTAACTTATATAATGTGAATTTTATATATTAATCTACAGGGGCTTAATGTGCATTTTCTTTGGAAAATTGAATTATATTGTTATTAGTAATTTTATTGGATAAACTAATTTGCATAGTGTTACTATAAATGAGTTTATCACTAAATTTTATTGCCTTTCTGGAATCATACTCATTATGCGATGATGTGTCTTCTGAGTGACTGATTAAATAGGTTGTGTTTCCTTCCCTTTTATGAAACTACAATGTGTTGGGTGTCTATTGGGATTAGTTGACTATTAGGTTGTAAAACTAGAGATTTTGGGGTTTTGTGTGCTTCAGTACATGTTCATGTTGTCATCTATTTTAGTCTCAATCTTTATACCCAACCTGATTTGTCTTAACTAGTCTTATATGATCTTGTGAGAGTATTTTAAGTGGTTTTGGTTAATTGAGAACCAATAGTTCTTGTAGGGGAAAGAACCAGTTGTGATATTGCTATCAGGATTCAACTATGTAGTTTTTGAATCAAACTCATTGACCCATAATTCATGAGTATTGGTTCACATGAACCCATCTCTCATGAGAATGAATGGAACACTTAGCACTCATTGGATCTAGGTGATTCTCACAAAGGTGAAGCACCGGGACTTCCCGGGAGGTCACCCATCCTAGTACTACTCCAGCCCGAGAGTGCTTAACTACGGAGTTTCCTCCATGGTTAAACCCACTCTACTTGCATCCTCATTTGCAAAACCTTCACCAAGTGTTGTGCCTTATGAACCATTCATTAGAAATCCCCTTTCAAGAGATTCAAGATTTATGCTCTTCCTTTTGATGTTGTTTATGATTCTCTGAGGGTGTATCCCTGTATGAGCGGGAATCAGTGACAAGGTTTATGTTATACCTTCGTGATGTTCTTTTGTGAGCCTAGGGTAGGTTACCTAGTTGTATAGTAGGGGGTGACTTGCAATAAGTGTCGGGGCTCACAAGTGGCAACTAGGATCATTTATTGTAAGTAATTGTAACAAGTGATAACATAATAATTTATTAGGGAGTTTTAGTATAATCTAATAAGATATAATTCCTCACCCATGTTTGAGTGCTATTGTAGGCTAATATGGAGGATGAGATGATGCTTTCCACCTTGAGGGGTGTGTGTCTAACATAGTTAGTGACCTTGTCTATTTGAGAGGTCATTGATACTGTGTATGGTCACTTGAGTGTCGGAGTCTAGAGAGACTATTAGGACAAAATTCAAGGGTTAGACATACATGATGACACCTTCCTATATACAACTTAGGTTATCCTACATGTGTTGGTTACCTCTGGTATTTTGTATATTTCCTTATTGTGATTCATAGAGCTTCTAGGATCTTCCTATGCATTTCTTTATGATATAATGTATAGCTTTGATGTATGCCTTTTGTTGTATACCCGTGTGAGTGGGCCTGATATTATCTCCTTAGCAGAGTGGTAGTGGACCTTTGGTTCCACGTGGATGGATAGTAGTGATTCTTATTACCATTGAGATCCAACATTTTTCTTCATGCTTGGATGATCCTTGTTGCAGTTCATCTTCTTCTATCTTCTTGTTCTTCTAGAGACTTGTTCAGTTTCATAATTTGTATATTTGTACCATTTTTGTATACTGGATACTATCCTTTTGAAGGATGTATTGTATTGTTATGTATTATTGCATACCCTGCGACTTGTGTATTGGATGCTTATTTTTTTGTATACCTTAGGTATAAGTTGTATATGTGACCTTATTATATGAGATGTATATTATTGGATTCAATTGATGTATCCTTATGTCAGTTCTTTATTATTGTTCATTGTAGATTATCTTGCTTAAGTAATTCTACGTCAAGGAACCCTCAAGATTTGTAACCTTTGTTGAGTTGTATTTATGTGGATGTCATTTGTCTCATTGTGCTACTTTCAAATTCTTAACATTATTATTTATAAACATTTTTTAAAAAATTATCCTGCTAACTTGGTTGCATGTTTAGGTTAGTTCCCATGGGTCCCTAGAGGGGCATTACAATATTGAAACACAAAAATGAAATCAACAAAAAGGAATCATGACCAAGCAGTCATTCAGTCCAAAATTCTTACCATGAACATGATTGTGTGATGGAAGATTGATGAGCCAATGTTGGAAAGATATATCCTAACATGCAAAGATTGATTGATATTGAAATGGAAATTCGTTGGAAATAGCTTGCAAAAGGAACAATAGCTAAGAAATTCAATCTTAAAGTTGATTTGTGAAGTTTCTTTTGCAATCACTATGTCTGGAAAAAAGCTTAGTGTCATGGGGTTAAGCTCAGTGTGTAGGAATTCTGAGGAAAAATCTTTATTACGAAGGTGAAGACTTAGCGGAAAGTGAATTGGGACTAGGTAAGAAACCCGCACAAATATAGGTAGCATGAGAGTTTATTATAGAAAAGTGATGGATGACATGTAGGATGGTCCGAAGAGATGATGGATCGAACTACACATGGCACCTAAAATAGGTTTTCACCATGGTACTTATCCATTGCGCCATTGAAGTGGTTTTCATAAATGGATGGACTTATTTCTCTTTACTCTTTTGACTTTTGACTTTTAGATTTTTTTTGTGCATTATCAAGGTACCTATTTGCCATGTTTTTACCAGGATAATAAATATTTTCATGACTTTTTCTTCTTTTTAGATTTTTTCAGGACAATTTTATATTATTTTTGAATTTTTGCATCTTTTCTTATTTTTTTGGGATTTTTGCTAGATTTTTGGTTGTACAAAAGGAACTGCTGATAGATTACGCATAGAAGTGCTTGAGATACAAAATATTTACATTATCAGGGATAGGATCTCCCTCTGGTGTTTCAATATGATAGACTCCAAACCCAAATTTAGTTGTAACCACAAAAGGTCTCAACCAGTTAGGTTTGAACTTTCATTTTTTTTCATGGTTTTGGAGGTTCTTCATGTTGTGTTGCGGGACAAGATCACCAAATTCAAACTCACAGGGTTTGATCTTCTTATTGAACTATAATTCAAAGATATTTTGATACATGTGGAGATGGTTTAGGGCATTGAGACATCTCTCATCAAGGAATTCAAGCTCTTGCAAGCGAGCAACTTGGTATTCTTCTTCAGACATCAGATTCTTTAGGGAGATTTTGAGGGAAGGGAGATCAATTTCAATGGGAAGAATGGCCTCAGTACCATAGACAAGGGAAAATGGAGAGGCTCTAGTGGGGTTATGAATGGAATTACAATAGGCCCAAAAGGAAAGATTCAACTGAAGTGCCAATCACAACTAGCATCATCGACTGTCTTCTTGAGGATTTTCAAGATGGTTTTATTTGTAGCCTCTTCTTGATCGTTACCTTGTAGGAAGTACTTGGAGGAACAATGTTGGGAAATGTCAAACTTCTTACATAGTTTTGTGACATCTTTGGTCTTGAAAGGGGTCCCATTATCTATGATAATATCTTGAGGGATGCCATAGCGATAGATAAGATAGTTCAAAATAAACTTTGAAATCTATTTTTTAGTGGTGTAAGTAAGAGGAATGACTTCAACCCATTTTTTAAAGTACTCTGTAGCAGAAATGATATATTTTTGGCTATTAGAGGCTTTATTTGTGGCTCTGTTGCTGAAAAGGTACACACTTCTTCACATAGTGATAGGCATCCTACTCCATAGTAGGGAAATAGTATCCAGTGAATAATAGTTTCCTAGACAAGGTGAATCCACTAGAATGGGCCCCATAGATCCCTTGATGTACCTCCTCTAAGGATGTTTTCACTTCCTCTGAATTCAAACACCTCAGAAGAGTTCCATCAATTTTTTTCTAAAATAGGGTACCATCAAGGATTGTGTAACGTGAGGTTCTGCAGATCAAGGTTTTGTGTTGATTAATGAGAAACTCGCACCTCGAAATATGTTTAGGTATGGATATCAAAGAAATAATAGTTTCCATATCATCGACTATTTTTTTGTTCATTCTTAGGATTTGCTGGAAGATAATATCTATGAAATGTTGTTTAAGATCTTCAACCATGTGACGGTAGGGGATTAATTTGTCATCCTTCATTTGATATTCATCTAGGACCTACTTGATAACCAACTAAGAGTCACCAAGAACTAGTAAACTAAATATTTTCTATTGGATGACTTGGAAACATCCTATCACAAAGCCTTCATATTCTGTACTATGTTTGTGCATGGAAATTGCAGTTTATAAGATTTAGGGATGAGATCCCCTTGGGGTGTGACAAAGAGAATACCTATCCGTGATCCTTTTTCTGTAAAAGATCTATCAAAATAAAGCTTCCATGGGACACTCAGGGTAATATTGAGAATAGATTCATCTAGAAGATCTGTAATGATTGGATGGTCTCCTTAAAAATGTGCTTCAGCTAACTAATGTGTAATAACTTATCCCTTAATATATTTACAATCCCCATAAACAATGTAAAATTCACTAACAATTATGACCCATTTAGCAGTGTGTCCGATAAGAGCGGCTTTAAACAAAATATATTTTAGTGGATCAATTTTTGTAACAAGTTGTATCTTATAACTAAGCATGTAGTGGCCCAGCTTCTGTGTATAGAAGACAACGGCCAAAAAATATTTTTCAATAGGCGAGTTATTTAGTTCATAACCCACTAGTGTTCTTCTGAGATAATAGATTGCACACTCTTTTCCATTGTCATCTAACTATGCTAAAAGAGCACCCAGTGCAACTTCAGTAGCTGATATGTACAGAATCAAAGATTGGCCTAATACAAGTGGTACCAACACTGGAGGATTAGCTAGATATCCTTTCAACCATTCAAATGTTGTTTGATATAGGCAATTCCATTGGAATTTGATATTTTTGTGTAATAGGTGAGAAAATGGATGCACTTTATCAGCCAATTGTGACATGAATCTTCTAATACACTGAAGTTTTCCTTGTAGACTGCATAGCTGTTTTAATGTCCTGGGAGGTGGCATTTCTAAAATGGCCTCGAATTTATTTGGATCAACTTCTATGCCTCTACACGACATAATATAGCTTAATAGTTAGTTGGACTGAACTCCAAAGATACATTTTTGGGGATTGAGGAAAAGCTTGTACTTCTCCAATCTTTCAAATATTTTTGCAAGGATGGGAATATGTGAGTCACATGTCTTTGATTTTCCTAGAAGACCATCCACATAATCTTCCATAATAATATGTAGGAGATCATGAAAGATTGTGATCATTGCTTGCTGATAGGTTGCACCTACATTTTTAAGACCAAAGGGCATGACTTGATAACAAAACATACCCCAAGGAGTTGTGAATGCACTCTTGTGTTGATCTTTTAGTGTTATTCTGATCTGATTATACCCAAAAAAGCCATCCATAAGGGACAACATCTCATGTCCAACAGTCAAATCCATTATAAAGTCAATATTTGGTAGTGGAAAATCATCCTTAGGACATGCTAAGTTCAAATCTCTAAAGTCTATACAAATATAGATATCCCAGTAGGTTTACCTACTAGTACAATAATAGAGACCCATTCAGGCTACTCAATTGGTCGAATGATCTCAGTATCAAGAATTTTTTAAGCTCAGCTTTGACTAGCAAAGAAAATTGTAGATGCATCGTGTGTAACTTCTTCTTAACAAGTATCTAATCTAGGAATGTCTTTGTAAGTCCAGGCAAATTTGATCTATTTATTTTTTAAGAACTCAATCATATCTTTCTGTTCTGGATCATTGAGTGATGCGACAATATATGTGACTTTTGGATCTTCTTCTGTACCAAGGTTGACTATTATTGTGTCTTCTATCAGGATGGAGGATTTTTATGACTATAAAGATATGAATGGCAAGTCAAATTCTTCCTCCTCTAGTGCCTCAGAAATGTTTTCACTAGAGGACACATCCTTTATTTTATCTTTTCTTCATCCGAAGGTTCCTGCGAGAGGTTTTCACCAAGGGATGTTTTATTATCTTTTTTATTTTTATTTTCTTTTTCATTTGCAACTAAGAGTGTTGAACTAGATACCAAAGTAGGCTTTCTCATTCTAGTGGATCTGATGCTCGTATTCTTAGAGATTCTTAATTCCAAAGAGTGCTCATACTTCCTCATCTGAATCACATACGTATAAGGATGGTAGTGAATCTTGCTGATCCCAATCGATTAGTTTAGGGTTTTTGAGGGGAAGGTTAGGGGATGAAAGATCAACTTGTATAATGGTAAGGACATGGGCATAGTCATCAAGGTTATCTTGAATGTATTGGAATGGTACTTCAAATGACTCCTCTTTACTATCTGATTCAGATTCAACTAAGAAATAGTCCTTGGCAAAGTTCGTCTTAGGTTATAAGGAACCCAATCCTTTTGCACATGGATAACCTTTTTGTGTAATGAGGGACCTTATTCCCATTTATTTTTCTCTAAGACCTATGCTATGATATCCCATGCTTTCAACAATGGGAGTGGCTTTTATATACTTGTCATTAGGAAAGGTTACTAGTTTCTCTTCTTCTTCCTTGTAAAGCCAATCTAGGACATTGGATTCTATGGGCTCATCTAATATGGATCCCTAGTGTTCAAAAGTAGTCTTTTTGCATTTCATGATGTCTTTTCCCCGAGGGAGTTAGTTGTGAAGGTTTTCCATAAAATTTTGGAGATAAAAGTAGTTGTCTGATTCATGGAAATTGCAAACTTATATTCCCCCATGCCTTGATCTATGAATGTTGTTTTCTTCTTGGACTCGGGAATATTATCTTCAACAACTTTTTCCTTTCCTTTGGACTGATTTGAGGGGATTTTAAATGTTTCTTCAATACTCTTAGAGGAAGAGTGTTGAATTATAGGTTGGATGGGATTCTCTTTTTCAATGGGTTGAGAAAGTTCATTCAGAGGAAAATAAGTTGATTGTCTACCCTCCAATCTCTTGCAATACTGAAAGGGTTCAAGATCTCTAGGAATAGTTATTTCTCTGACATTATGTGGGAATTTTAGACATTAATGATATTTAGAAGGTACACCTTTGATAGCATGTATCCATGGTAATCCAAACAAGATATTATATGGAAGATCAAGGTCAAGCACATGAAAAACTATTTCAATCAGGGTCAGTCCCACTTGTAGTGGGAGTGCTATCAAACCTTTTCTCTCCCTTTCTCTATCATCATAGGATTTTATTGTGATTATTTTATTTACATCAAGAAGGTCTTCAGAAAGGCCAATGATTTGGATCATCTTTAATGCACATAAATTTAGACCAGATCCACCATCTATAAGGACTCATTTGCTTTTAGTGAAGTAGATTTTGGCTTCAATATGGAGTGACTTATTGTGATGTAGTTCTAGGCCATAAAAATCTTTGTCAATAAATACCAAATGCTCTTGTATGGCTAAATTTATGATCATAGCTTGGAACCGGGAAGCATTAATGTTTTCAGGAACACGAGACTCATTAAGGGAATTTTCAAGAACTTCTTTATGAATGTGGGATGTGCGAAGAAGCTCAAGGATAGATATTTGGGCAGGTGTCTTTCCTAGTTGGGCCAAAAAATCATAGCGTGAAGCGGGCCAAGTAGCTGTGGATGGTGTGGCCGGTAGATTTGAAAAATTTGAGGGATTATTAGCATCATGACGAATAAATCTTGGTCTTCAATTGGTAGCATTGAAATTTGTACCTTTGAGTGTCAGCATGTTCACATGGTTTTTTGATTCTTCAATACGCCCACAAAGTTCATCAAAACCAAAGAAGTCATTCTCCTCTAGACTTCCACATGTTTGATCATCGCTTGTGATGGTTTTTGTGGAATAATCATATGGAATAGCATTGTATGTGTTGTTATGATTGTGTTTAGGAAATGGTTCATTGTATACTTTCATTTTTACATTTGATGATGATGGATTTTTTCCTTCAACCTTAATTTTTCTATCGTCTATAAGGTCTTGGAAAAAGTGTCTTAATTTCATGCACTTCTTGGTATCGTGCCCCTTGATGCAATGATAATCACACTATTCATTGTCTTTATACCAAGTGGGCTTAGGTTGATTCTCATCAAATGACCATCATTCCTTGATCCATTAATCATCGAAAGACCACACCAAATGACTCCGTGAGAGAAGTGAATTGTTGACATTGTCTAGTATTGTTTTTATTATTGTTGTTTCCATTGTTGTTATTGTTATTTTTACAAGGAAACAAATAGGACTGATTGCAAGGTTGTTGTTGAGATTGTTGTTGTGATGAATTATTCATATTGTTGTTGTTGTTGTTGTTGTTGTTGTTATGATTGTTGTGATTATTCTGATTGTTCTTATTAGATGCCTGGACATTTTAGATGTGTTTTGTATCTGTTACTCCATCATTGACAACTCCATTGTTCTCACTCCAAAATTTATGTTTCTCATTGTTAAAGGGGTATAGTTTTTAATGGCACCCTTTCGCAAAATTCCATCTTCAATATTTTTCCCCTTTTTAACAAGAGACTCAAGAGTGTCTAGAGAAGCCATTTTCACTTGGAATGACATTTAAGATACCAAATTTTTAGTAAATATGTCAATCAAATGATTTTCGGGTATCTTCCAAGTCATACAATTGGCAATGTGTCTTCATCTTTGTAAGAAGTTGGCAAAGGTTTCTCCAATCCTTTGCTTGGTGTTACACAAGTCACTCAATGATGCTTGATGTTCAATGTTGTCAGAATACTATCCAACAAAAAATTCTCTGAAAGGTCAGAGAATGTAGATATGGATCCACGAGGGAGGGCCATGAACCACTCCTAAGTAAGACTACCAAAACTCCTAGTGAAGAGCCTCTTTAGATAATTTAGATAATTCTCATTGTAGGCAAACTCTTGACATGCAATATATAATTCTTTGAGATGTTGGAGTGGGCATGTCTCCCCTTTGTATTTATTGAACTTAGGGATCTCAAAATTTAGAGGAAATGGTTGCATGGTTATCGATTTGTCAAATGGATAAGGACATATATCTTCAAAGGAGAACTCTTTATTTCCTCCATTTTGTAGGTTGTACACAAGATTCTTGAGCTCATTGACTTGTTGGGATAAATCAGGAGCATTTTGAAGCATGAACTGTGGTCCAAAATATTTTCCACTTCCTAATTGTGAGGCCAAAAATCCTATCAATGTCATACTAACTGTAGGTGGAGGCATATAATGATAAGCTTGGGATGTTTGTTGAACGGATGTCTTTATTGCGGATGATGGAAATGTGAATTTTGATGATGAAACAGGATTTGTAGGTAAGGGGATGGAAGTAATCCCTATGTTGAAGACACTAGCACTAGAACTGGTAGCAGTGTTCGTTGTGGTATGAGTGCTATTATGTGAGGTTATGTTGGGCAAGACACTAAGGATCTATTGAAGTTTTTCCCCTATTAATTTAAATATTGGTTGTGAAGTTGATTTAGGTATTGATGTAGAAGGTCCACTTTAAGTGGCCTTGCCTCTATTTTAAGATGATGTTGCATTAGGGGTTAAGGCCATGGCCATGTTTGTAGCGGCTGTAGTCTTGATGATTTTGTTGACAAGGGGATATTATTCAAAATTGGCAAGTACAATGACACCATTTTTTATAATATTCATAAAATATCTCCACCATTTTGACTAATGGCCTTCTCAACCATCTCTATATTATATAGGTCACTAAGGAAATTGTTCATTTGAGTATATCTTTCATCCTACTCAACAAATTCATTTTATTCAAGGACATTGGTGATGTCCTAAGCGTGTACTTCCTCTCCTTAAAAGAAGGGATGAGTAAAAGGATTCTCATCATTGTGGTTGGTGTTTCTTTGCATGTGCCTCATGTTTTTAGCTTGAGATTGAGTGACTACCATACAATGGTAACCTCCAAAAGATGAATGATGAATGATGAAGGATGAAGTTTGGGAATGTTGATTAGTGATGATCTTAGGAGCAAAGGATTTGGACTTGATTTGATTTTTATTGGATTTTTTTGATTGGATTGGATTGGATTGAATTGATTTGGATTTGATTAAGATTGATTGATTGGTTTATTTGAATTGGATTTGAAGGTTTTAAGATAAAAACCTAGGTGATTCAAGACCTTAAGTTAATGAAAACACAAGGGATTGATTTGGATAATATCTTCTTCTACTTAGAGATAGACTTGTGATTCCAAGAGAAATAGGACAAGATCAATGGATTTGATTACTTGAGACAGACTGATGTTCTACAAAAAATACCATGTTTTCTAGAGATTAATGTCTAAAGCATGTTGATTGAGATCCTTCAACCTAATGAGAATGAAGGAGTGAAAGATTGGATTTGATTTTGTCTACGTATAATTGATTTTTTTTTCTCCAAGAAGGAATGATGATATTGTGATAATGAGGAGTTGATGAATTGATTCAAGATTCAATGGTCAACAATGAGGAAAATCTAGTTGTATTTCTCAAAATGGATAAAAGCATGATTCACATGATTATTGGCCATGACATGGGAAATTATTTTGTTAAAGATGATATCGTCAAATTTATCAAAGTCCTTGATTTCTTGCTGAATATATTTGTTGATACTCCTTGTCTTTTCTATCATCTTATTTCTTCTCTCTATAAACACGGGGAACTGGGAGTTTGAATTTCTTATGCTTTCCTGAATCGATCATGTCCTATGGAGAGAATGTTGATTTTAACCCGGAAGATATGTGCTTTGTGACAAATGATTTTAAGAGCTTTTGAGAAATCAAATCTCTGATTCTTTTGTAAAGTCTGACATCTCACTATTTTTAGGTAGAGATGATGGTTCTCAAATGCAGACAATGATCTGCGGAGATGACCAATCTAGGTCATAGACGATGATTCTTAGACATAGACAATAGTCTCAGGTCAGAGATGACAGTTTGGTTTCAGAGCATTTTTGATGAAATTTGATCAATTAGGGTTCTCCAATCTGATTTTTGGTCAATATTTTCAATGGAAAGAACCAATTTTAAAGCATTCAAACTAGAAAAATAATAGTCACATGTCTAAAAAAAATCTAGCAAGGGACAAAGAAACCTTGCTGGATATAATAAATAATGACAATGAATCAAATATAACATAATGTCTTTAAATTATGTACGTTCTTGGAAAATTTTCAACATAGACAGTCAAGCATAGTTCCTATCCTAAGGAATCACTAGAGCATGAAAATCCTTAATCACTGAATTAGGCATACTTCAAGAGCTAATCAGAATATGACTATTGCCAACCATGTAATGGTTTAATAATGTCATATTAGATGAATCCAAACACTCAGGAAGACATGATATGGTGAGTTTCCTGGGGAGGTTACTATCATCCTTGCACTTGGATTATTACGCATTTGAGGGTGAACTGGGTAGCTTCTATTCTAAGTTTCTTAGTATGGGTCTCCATTCAAATACATCCTTTGTGTCCATGGAAGCATGATTGAGACATATAGCCCCATAGAGGACCTTGGCACAAGTATTCATGTAAACATGATTAATATTCTAAGACCCTACTACATGTTAGGTGAGATTTGAGTATAAGATCAAATGGTATCTGACTTCTAAGGCTTTGGCCCCAAGAATAAAATTTAATTATGTGAGTTGGAGTGGTGTGTTTTAGACTTCGTTCTCAAGTGGGTCATTCCTGAGATATTTTTACCTCAACTGGCAGGCCCAACTAAAGGATTAATTCAAAAGGCATGGATTGACAATGAAAGGAGTTTGGATTTCTGATTTTCCCACAGGGAGAAAATAGCATACTCTCCTATCTAATGTTGTTTTTGTTAGAATAACTGAGGGGGAGTGAATTAGTGGCCTTAAAATAATTCCAAAAATCCAACCAAAACTTATATCTCAAATATAATATCCTCTAGTCATCTTTCATTCCATCAAGATGTATGCCTTAAATAATTCTAACAAATTATAAACTACTCGGTAAGATATACTGTTTATCTTTTCTAGAATTTACTGAGTAGTAGTAAATAAACTTAGTGTTAACTGACCAATCTAGTATCACTAATGTGTAAAAAATAATATCAATCCAATGAAATAAATACATATTTGACACATAGATTTTAACGTGGAAACCCTATTAAGGGAAAAACCACTTGGGACTGCTAACCCAAAATTTTCACTCTTTTGAAGGGAGCTCGGTGAAGAGCCAACCTTGTTAAAGGTTACAAACACACTATTAAGGGAGACCTTGTTAGAGGATTCAAAACTAATAGTTTGTTTTTTGACCTAGCATTCACTATGTTGTCAACAAGAAAACCTTTTGATAGTCTTCAGTATCTCAATACAATAAGGATGGTTAAATCCCACTCAGTTAAGAGATTTTTTTGAATCAATGGTTAAACTGATACAGTAAATGATCTATTCAAAATATAAATTTAAATTTAAATTGTTAGTCCAATAATACCTCTCTGATAAATATGCTCTTCAATTCCTTTTCTCTCTTCCTTTGTTCTATTCTTCTTGTTGAATGCTCTTTCCTCTATTTCTCGATGTCTACAAAATTCCTTGGCTCTGTCCTTCAGCCTGTATGATCAGATATGCATAAAGACTTCTATCTTCATCAAATTAATATTCAGCATTCCTCTCTTTTCATAATTAATTCCTTTTCTCTTCATATAGACATGATTAGCTGCTCAGTCTCCTTGTTTTTGTCATAGATCACTTCTTGGTCCGTAAAACTCGCCATGCTTTCTTTAATTCATAAAGCTCTCCTTCATTTTTATTCCACAAAACTCTCCATGATAGCTGGGAATAAAACATGCTTTAAATCTCCCTCTTTTCTTTAGTTCAACTGATTATTAATAATAAAGGAATTAATTAGTCAGCCTAATTATAGCTCAAGCTAGCTAATTGTTTTGTCATTCTGTAACTTCAGTTCTGATCAGTCATCAACTCCACTTAGCTCAATAATTGACTCCAGTTGTGCTCATTGAAAAATTTAGTTATGCTTAGTATACACTGTGAACTTCTCGGTGCTCATTGCCCATTGATGGGCACTGTCCGTCGGTGTTTACTATCACTTGATGTATATAAAACTTTATGTTTTACTGATAACATGAAATTTACCTCTTCAGTCTCTTAAATTTTATGAAAATATGTATATGACCAATCAAACCATATCAAGTTTACATCAATGAAAATATAATACATTAGCTGATCCAATGTCTTGCATTCACCGTTACAGCTCGGTGATCATCAACTTATCATCTTCAAACATTCAATCAGTTATAGTTCATCAATCTGTCCCTTTGGAATTGATGGCAACATACTATGAAATATGTAGTATAAGATATGCCATAACATACCAAACTTATTATTCTATAACCAATTCAAATATCTAAGTCTTGGTAAGCTCTTCTAGCTTAGATTTGATTCTGCTATCTACTTTCTCTTTCTTCATTTCCTTCAATGGATAGGTGTACACATTCTATTTTCTGCTTTTGTCTCTCCCTTTATTATAGAATCCCTTCTCTAATTCTTTGGATATATATGCAGTGTTAGTGATCAGTTGTATTAAGGTATCAAAAACAAGGCAAGTACAATAACTTAGGGATTGGACATTCGACCGAGCAGCTATCCTCCTCTTAAGAAAATCATTTAATTTATCAACACAGGGATGTATTACTTGAAATGGGTCAAAAAAGTATATGCACCAAGGATTCTTACTCAGACCATGTTATGGCTGCATGAAACAAATTGCTTTTGAAAGGAAACTATTTTATAGATGTAGGAAACAAATTGCTTTTAAAGGAAACTATTTTATAGTTGTAAAGAATGCTAGAAAGGAAATGCAGAAGTGAAAGTGCTTGAAGGAACACTACAACTTGAAAAAATTAAGACTTGAAAACACAATCATAATGCTTCAATAGTTCTGCCTCTTTGGCTTCAGAAAGTGTTGGGCTATCCTGTGGCTTTGGCTACAGGAACTGTGTTAACACCAGAACTACGATACCAAGATGCAAGAAACTTAAACTTTATGCAAATGATCCTATCTAGCTAATATGGATTCCTCACCAAGTGGGCACCCTTGAGTGAGTATCCAAACTCAATTATACTGAACTATAGATTTAAAACTTCATTTACTATTGATAAAAAAATGTATTAAAAAATTCAACTGTAAAGCAACAGGATGTAAAATATAACTGATAATGCCCTCCTTCTCACATAGGAGTGGGGCTTTATTTAAAGAAGAAAAAACATCTAACTTCTATCTAGTGATGTCATAGAGATAGGTGGAGCTTTTATTACAACCCTATTAAACATGAAAGTAAACTATAAAACTAGAGATTGAATAGATCCATGAAAGAGGAAAGAAATGATTTTGAAATCAAATCTAATTATTGACTCTTTCCTAGATTTCCTTAGAGAATTTATTATGACACTTGGGTCTTTTCTCATTTGCTGCCACTTAGATCATCTAGAATCCACCTTCTGGCATTGTGCCTAAGGTTTCTCCTTGTGCACCTTCTATAAGACTGGGTCGAGCATCCATCGCATGGACACATTTTACCTGGTAAAGGCAATGGTTGCTAAATCAATGCATTGCACTCCAAAGGTTAGAATAGAGGTATTTATGATAACAAACACCAAGATACACATACATCATTCATGTTTAAACAATTAATTCATTTCAAAGAGACATAACCATAATCTTGAAATAAGTAATATAGCATTTTCATTAAAGTGTAGCGTATTTAAGTGTTTTTAATGACAAAATAGGTTTGGTGGTAGCATGCCACATAATAGAAAATATAAGTAAAAGTATCTAGAAAAGTATGATAAAAGAAAGGAAAAGATCCTAGTTAAAGTTGTCCTAGGGTTTCTAAAGTATGGCATTAATATGCCTTATCATTTTTTTCCCCCTACGAAGATTAATGCCTATCCTTAGGCACTAAAAAACTTCTGATCTTTGCAAGTACTCAAAGATTTCCTTCATGAGTCTCACCACTCATGGAGGTTCCTACACACCATTAATAACCATTGATGCACTCAATTTTAATCCACCAGCTCATTTCCAACTGCTCATCTACTTCATTATCAACATAATTGTATAGTGGCCACAGTAGAAGAGGAGGCTGAAAGAAAAGTGGAAGCCACCTCTCAGGTCGAGGTTTCCTCCATAGGCTTATGTACCATTGAAATCTTTGCATTTCAGCTCTTAGGTTTATAAGGCTAGGAGGTTCAGCCTTTTTTAGTGCCAATGGTAATCTGTCTCACCTCTATCTCAGTCCCTTTGTTGCCCTATTTCCATCTGATAAGGATAGTTTCTCAAATGTGGCAAACACTTATTCCCTGTTACCTATAATTATCTTCCTATGTGTAGAGTCTTCATCCCATAAACTATCTCCATCCAGTCATAGTATATCCTATGGGGACTACCACTTTCTGGTCATAAGGGGAGTGTAACCATTTGATCAATTCCCATGTATTTCCTTAATTATTCCCCATAGCTTATCTCATTACATGACCAAGAGAGTAAAGAAAATAGGTGAATATTTCCAACAAATAAGAAGTGATTCCAATTAGTATTAGAGGGAACAACATAATTATGCAATTAGAGTTCACATAAAAAATTCCAAATACAATCCAGTGACTGGTCATATGCAACTACAAATTCCTGTGGTGAGGCTATGCTTGTGTGTAGATCCATAAGAATCCTCATCAATTTATACATGAGAAATTGTTCCTTTAAACACAAAGAATAGACCTGAGGAGGTGGTCTGCATTCTATTAATTGTGGAATTAAATTTGTAACTGAATCTAACTTTCTTTATAGAAATTGTACCTCTTTTTGTTTCCTACCTATTTCCCTTTATAACCTATCTTTTTCCAATTCCCACATTGACTTTTCATATTGTATTTGTGAAAAATAGTCAATAGAGATGGATTGAAGTGTTACCTGGCTCTGTTTAATTGGAGTGACCAGCTCTATTGCTACTATGACTATGTCTGACTCATCAAGGGGTAATTCATCCAAGGTTGGAACTAGGGCATCATTCCCTTGATCATCTTCCTGCTGAGAAGAAGGCATGTCTATTGCTTCTATGTGTTTTTTCTCCATGCATGTTGTTTCTATATACACTACCTCTATGTAAATTTTCTTGGCTATAGGATCTGTTCCCATAATGTCTGAACATTCTATACATGGGCTCCCTACTTGTGATTGTTCCTATAAAGGGTAAATTTGGATGGTCTTCTAAATAGGGTTTGCACAATAGTTTTCATATAAAAGAAACCATAAGTCATATTCAACTATTTACATTTAATTGTTATGATGAGGAATGTAACGTTTGGAAATACTTGTAAAGAATAATGGAGTAAAATACCCACCTCACATCATAACAGATCTAGAAATGCCCTTTTTTCAATGCCTTTGTTGAGTTTCTCAAAAACCTGAGACCGGATCTAGAATAGAAATGCAAAGACAGACAAAACCCAAAAATCTTTTTTTGATCTGACATAGTTCCAATTTTGACCCTCAAGTCAATGTCACCATTGACCCAAAATTTCTAATTCTGACCTAGGGTAGAATCAACCTTAAAAGTCTCCGATATAAAATCTTTTTCTACATCCTGATAGTTTGCTGAAAAGGGTATCTGAATCCACACTCCAACTTGATGTTCCAAACTTGTAACTCCAAAAAAAACACCTGCAAATATCTAAAAAAGAGGGTTTTGGGGTGGCTATATAGGGTTTTTCCTTAGTCAAACCCCCATTTTGGTGGTCTCCACCTCCACAAATAGCCAAGTATAGTAGAATGTATGTGTGTGTGTTTCTCTTAGAAAGAGCTTTGAATGTGTAATGCCAAGATATAATCCTCTAGATTAAAACCCTAACATGAATTGAAAATGAGAAAGCAATGCATAGATTTGAATATGATAAATAAAGAATACCAAGCCCACAAGGCTAAAGTATTCCTACCAAAATCACAATTTGTAGTTTCTACCCCATGATAGTATCTTTTTAATGCTTGAATGTTGAAAATGGTGGATCCAAGAAGAAGGAAGGAAGGAAGAACTCTCTCTTGCTCCAAAGAAGATCCACAATAGTTTGTCCCCCAAAATGCTTGTATGTATTAATGAATCATCATATCTTGTCCTTCTATATCATACTCTTTCTTTCTTTCATCATCATCATGTCATAATCATAATTGCATCATGTCATCTTACGATTTCATCTCATGAAAAAATGAAAGAAAAAGAGAGTGTTTATATAGAGATCTCAATGTAGACCTCCTAGGGAAATGAAAGGGACCCAAATTAAATTTTCTCCTTGAATTATGGTCCAATTATAATCACCAACCAAGCAAGGGATTTATTAATTCAAATATCGGAGAAAAAACTTCCGCATCCAAACCCGGGGACCTATTTTTATGTTTAGAACCCCGATAAGCTATGGATCTGAAGCAGGGACCAACACCCAACAGAGGTAAAATTCAACCTCGACCTTGACCTAGGTCAAGTTTGACATTGATTCTAACCTAGGTCATAATCAAATTCAACCTTGACTTGAGGTTTCAGGCATGTCACCTTGAGAAATCTACAGGATTCCCAGGTCAGCCTGGGACCTAGGAAGGTGAGAAAACACACCAGAATGATGGATAGAAGAACAGAGGCCACAAAGGAGGTATGATGAAGATTAGGAGAACTAGTACATAGGTTCTACCTAAAAATAGAGCCACAAAGAGGGAAATTAAGGAGTATCCATAGAATCCTAACCCTAGTTTCACCTAGAAATG
Organism: Thuja plicata; assembly: GCA_018584345.1. Lineage (NCBI taxonomy): Eukaryota > Viridiplantae > Streptophyta > Pinopsida > Cupressales > Cupressaceae > Thuja > Thuja plicata. Next base: position 3,662,548 of record MU227805.1, read on the forward strand.
CAGAATTAAGTGCAGATGCATCCTAAAAGTAAATCTAATATGCTAGTGTACTAAACGAGGGTGCTAAAGGGAAATACAAATTTGACCTAAGTAAATTCAAATGAAACCCTAATAGAAACCTAATTTGCAGCTTTAAATAAGAGAAAGAAACACTTACCTTCTCATTCTTACCATTTGCAGAGCTTGGAAAAAGAAGCAAAATGCCGAAGAGAGGAAATTTGAGCAAGCCACATGGAGGTCCTCAGAGAGTGCTTGGCTAGCGCATAACCATTGCCTGAGGTAGGCTCCTTGTTGTTTTGATATTTCTGATTGAAAATTCATGTTTTTATAGGAGATTTTGACCTTGACCCAAAAAGGTTGACCCTAACCGAGTTATGTTGACCTTGACCCTTTAAGGTCGACCATAACTTGGAAGGTCTCATCCTTTCTGGGGATAATGTTGACCTTGACCCATAAAGGTCAACCTTGAGCCAAAAAGGTCAACCTTGACCCAAAAAGGTCAACCTTGACCCAAAAAGGTTGAGCTTGACCCAACAAGGTCAACCTTGACCAGGTTAAGTGGGTATTGTATTTGTTTGATGATGGAGTACTGCTATGATGTTTTTTGTGCTGACAGGATCTTGTCCATCTCTGAGAGCACCCCTTTGGAGGGCTATTACTAATTGTCAAAGAGAAATTGTGTAAGCAATAGTAGGATGAGATACAACTATTGAGAGATGTGGGATTGTACTGGGTAGTAGTACTACCATGGATGACGTTCCATCGATCCATGATATCATTCATTATAGAGAGATGGGATGAGGACACTAGCTCCTTCCATCTTCCATCAGGAGAGATCACGATCACACTGGAAGATGTATATCAGATCCTATGACTTCTAGTTTGAGGTGAGCCTGTTAGACAAAGTGTACAATAGGGTCCTCTTGAGATTTTTTTAGATGAGGAGTATTGTTTGGAATGAGTACCACATATAATGACCTGATTAGATCAAATCACTCTATCAGCCATACTAGCAGGCCCAACACCTTTGATACAGAGAGTGATGCTATGTATACTCTCTTTGGTTGTAGTACCCAACAAAAAGGGTACTATATTATTAACACCAATCACCCATCTCATTCATAGGATGGACAGTAACAAGATTGTTTTCTCATGGGGACGCAAAATATTATCCCATCTTTACCATGAGTTGTGCCAGTTAGTGAGATTCCAGCAGGAGAGTCTTATAGTGTGCACCTTGCTACACATTTGGATGTTTGAGCATTACAGATGTACATGACCATAGGGTGTTCAAATGACAGGAGATGTGAGCATTCTAAGAGCTTTTGCTTATCCACTAGCAGATTTCTTGCCATATGGGGTATCCTCTTTTGGAGAGTACACTTCAACCATATACTAGGCATTAATGTGATATGGAGACCATACTATTAGATGATAGAATGGCCAGATACTCGACACCTATTGAGACACTCATAGCAACACAAGCTGCTAGAGGGTCCTACCAGTCATGTAGTGATGCCATACTACAATGATATAGTGATGAGACAATTTTTTCTGACACAGGGGGTCTCTCGGGTAGTACCTCAGTATGTATACCTGACGAGATACTATCAGAGACCCAACGCTATATACCAACCCACAGTACCAGATATTGTAGATAGTGAGACAGATGAGATTGAGGATAAAGAGGTAGCTTCCAATATCTCCTATTTAGGCGTCAACAGAGACTATATCAGATATTGGAGTCTACAGAGGACCCACCCTATCTTCCCCGATGACTAACCCATAGGTGATCTAGGTCTTTCGGAGAGGACCCACCAAGGCAGTGACATACCAGCAGAGGAGGAGGAGGACCAGAGAGATGAGGAGGAACCCATATCTAAGGGAGATCCTATGGAGGAGGAGATAGAAGAGGAGAGAGTGGGGGAGAGAGAAGATGAGGGAGAAGATGCCCCCAGGTGGTAGTATAGGTGTAGATGATCATGTGGCCTATGTTGTACCATTGAGATTACGATGACCTCCCTGTGCACATACAGAGACACCACCACCTAGACCTAGATATAGCGAGTGGGGAGAAGGTATTCACTCCATGCCCCCACCATCTAGATCCTTTGGTGACACTCAGGTGGTAGATCTAGGTATGACATATGAAATTGATTAAAATATCTTAAGTAAATGTTTTCTTAGAAGAAGTACTAAAAAAATGTTTAAATTCTGCAACTAGTGTATCAGAGTGGAGGAGATTTGTATTTGAGGTCCTGAAGGATACATAAATGTCTTACCAACTACCAGCTAGTGAGCGAGAGTCCCTTATTAGACAAAGGTATCCTGATAGACATGCAAATATTTTTACATGCATCCAGTGAGAGCTGAGGTTATGCAAAAAGAGAGAAGAGAAATTGATGGCTGATCTACAGAGAGCTCAAGAGCATAACTATGAGATGATCATGTTGAGGAGCCACACACAGACTACCATACCAAGACCCTCACCCTCACACCATAGATCAGAGAGATCCGAGAGCCACCGACCCTCAAAGCATAGAGATAGAGATTGATAGGCATGGCGCAAGTGCCATATATGTACCAAACTCATGGAAGTTTATGTATATGAAATATTTTCTTTTCGCAGTTAGTTCTATGATTGATTACTCGTACTTTTCATCAATACACAAAAAAATTAACAGAAAGAAAGAAATAAAAATCAAATTATGTATGAATGCATTAAAATTACATAACCTATAAAACAAACCTAACTATTCTATAAGGAATGCATAAACACACCAAGAAAGAATGATGTCTTTAGGGATAGTAATGTTTGAGATGCATAATATTAATAGGTTCCTTAAGAGGGACACCATTCATATCAGCAATCTTATAAGAACTTAAAGTAAAGTCCTCAATTACTACAAAAGGTCCAAGCCAATTAGGGCTAAACTTCCCTTTTTCACCGGGTAAAGCATTCACATTACTTTGATTTTCATATAGGACTAAATCACCAACCAATAATGACCGCTCAATTACCTTATGAATATACTATGATTTATGATAAGCCTTAAAATGTTCCAAAGAATTTATCCATTGTTCATCCAACATTTCTAATTCCTATAATTGTTGTTCCCGAAAAGTATCCTTGTCAATTATCCCATGAAATGAAACACGCAAAGAAGGTATTTCTAATTCTATGGGCATAATAGCATCAATACCATAAACAAGATTATAAGGAGAAGTACCCATGGTAGTATGGACACTAGTCCTATAGGCCCATAAATCATAAGTAATATGGGTATGCCAATCTTTCGCATGCTTATTAACTATTTTCCTTAATATTTGTTCAATAACTTTATTCGATGCTTCAGCCTAATCATTAGATTGAGGGTAATAAGGAGTATAAAATCTATGTTAAATATGATATTTCTCTAATAATTTCATGACTTCTTTATTCTTGAAAGAAGTGTTTTTATCTGAAACTATCATTGAAGAAATACCAAATCATGTTATAATATGATTAAGGATAAAATCACCAATAACATACGCAATAGTAGAATAGAGAGGAATAGCTTCTACCCACTTCATAAAGTAATGTGTAGCTGTCAGGATGTACGTATGTCCTTGAGAAGAAGCTGGTGAGATTTTTCCAATAAGTTCAAAACCCCAAATACTAAAAGGCCATTGAGCAACTTGATTAGGAAGTTCACGATCAGGAGCATGAATTAAATTACCATGTTGCTGATAGTAAGGACACTTCTTAACAAACGTAAAAGAATCTTTTTCCATTGTTTGCCAATAGTATCCCATTCTAAGGATTTTATTAATTAAGGACTTCCCACCAAAATGTCCCCCACAAGAACCAGAATGAGATTCTGCTAAAGCTATCAAAATTTTGGTTCTACCAAGACATCTTAGTAGAAAACCATTATAAGAAATTTTGTAAAGCATATCTCCTAAAATGATATAACGTGTTGCAAGTTTCCTAATAAGATTATGCATGTTCCTTGTTGCTGATTCTGGAAAAGTATTATCTTTCAAAAAATGAAAGATATGCGAATACCATTCATCCAAATGCAAGTTTAAAAAATCAGTAGTAACCTTATTAGAAATTGCAGGGTGTTTAAGAGTATGTATAGTAAATTTAACTTCCTCGGCATGATTCTCAAGAAAAAATAAAGAAGCTACGCTTTCCATAGTGTCTGCATGTCGATTATCTTTCCTAGGTAAAGTATGAATCATATAAGAAGAGAATTGTGAAAGAATATCAAGTGCCAACTCTCTATATTGTGTCATTTTATCATTCTTAGTCTGATAACCTCCTTTGATTTGTTCAACAATCAACTATGAATCCATGTGGATTTCTAAGTTATTAATATGAAGGGATGAAGCTTACCATAAACCAGCTATAAGAGCTCCATACTCTGCAATATTGTTATTACAAGGAAAGTTCAATTTATATGACATAGGGATCAATTTCTTTGTAGGAGGGACCAAGATAATGCCTACACCAGAACCTGTCTTACATCTAGAACCATCAAAATATAATTCCCAAACATCTTCCTTCTTAATTGCTAAAATGATCTCATCCGAGAATTCTATTGAGGTAGTGCTCGTATTAGAATGAGGACAATGAGCTTCAGCTAAATAATTAGTTAAAAAATTCCTTTAATTGACTTTTGAAAAATGAAATTAAGATCAATTCCATTAGTAACATCACCCATTTCGCCAGATGGCTAGAGAGATCAATCTTTGAGAAAAAGTGTTTTAGAGGATTAAATTTAACAATCACATTGACCTCAACATTCAATAGGTAATGCTTGAGTTTTTGACAAGCATAAACTAAATCCAAGCATTGTTTTTCCAAATTGGTATATCTTGTTTCGTAATCAAGTAAGGTCTGACTAATATAGTACACTGGTCTTTCCTTACCTTCACTATTATGTTGAGACAACAATGCAGTCACAACATTGGAAGTAGCGGAAGTATATAGATAGAAGGGTTTATTAAATTGAGAAGGTTGCCAAATAGGAGGATTAGCAAGATACTCCTTAAATTTCTCAAAGGATTGTTTACATTCCTTATTCCAAGAAAAAGTGGTATCTTTTCTAAGAAAGGAAGTGAAAGGAAGAGTTCTATCGGCTAAGTTAGAAACAAAGTGATGAATAGCTTATATTTTTCCTTGTAATTGCGTAATTGAGAAATATTCCTAGGAGGAGGCATGTTAACAATAGCATCAATCTTTTTGGTATCAACCTCTATGCCTCTCTTAGAGATTATAAATCCTAATAATTTACAAGAATCAACTCCAAAGGCACATTTTTTTGGATTCAATCTCATATTATAACTCCTAATTATTTAAAATATTTTCCATAAAATGAACACATGGTCCTCTCTTTTTATAGATTTTGCCAAGATGTCATCCACATAATCTTCTAGAATCTTATGAATGTAATCATGAAAAATCAAAGTCATAGTGCGTTGATAAGTTTCTCCTACATTTATTAATCCAAAGGACATTATGACCCAACACAATATTCCCCAAGGTGGTATAATGCGGTCTTAAGTTGATCTTGAATAGGAATAAATATTTGATTATAACCCAAAAAACCATCCATGAAATGTAATAAAGTAGGACCTGTTGTCGAATCCACAATCATATCAATATTAGGTAATAGGAAGTCATCTTTTAAGGATGCCTTATTTAAATCTTGAAAATCAGTGCACATCCTTATCTTATTTTCTTCTTTAGAAACAACCAAAATATTGGAAATCAATTCAGAATAATCAATAAAGCAGATGAACCCAGAACCTACTATTTTTTCAATTTCAGCTTTAACTAACAAGGAAATGCCTGGATTCATCTTTCGGATTTTCTATTTCACATGTTTAGCATTAAGTTTGAGAAAAATATTGTGAGTAACAATCATAGGATCTATACCCAGCATATCTGAATATGTCCACGCAAATATATCTTTATATTCAAGTAAGAGGGAAACCAACTGATCATGTTCAGCTTGATTCAAACCTTTCCCAATTTTGATTGTTTTTTTAGATTCATTCACATCCATTTGAACTTCCATGGTCTCAGTTATTAATAAATTACTTTGCATGGGAGAATCCATTGGCAAAGGAGAAATATCTTGTTCATCATGTTCTCCAAAATAGGCTTCATTATTTAGACAATAGGGCTTTCTTCTTTTATGATGAAACATAGGTAGATCTTGATAAGACCCTAAAAAATCAGCTTTTGATCCGAACTATCCAAACTAGGTTTTTGATCCATGTCAAGGAGAAGCGGATTAACCAACTTCAAATGTCTACCATAGATATGATTGACATTAAGAGGAAAATCTGATGGTTTCTTATAAGAATTGAATCCTAACCCATAAGTATAATCATAAACTTCATTGTCCAAGGTCACTTGTATACCTTGTTCATATTTACCACATCCTTTCCTGGTGAATCCTAATTTCTTGAGTAGATGATAACTAGAACCATATCTATCAGCCATATTTGATTGAGTTAAAGGAGAGGCATATGTCACAGTGTCATAGAAATATGGTTTTATTGTCTTAATTATTTCTTCAAGTGAAGCAACAACAAAGTTACTTTTTAATTCCTCAGAAAGTGGAGAAGGAGTAAAAACTTGTTTTTCAAACCCACTTTGTTCTTTCATAAACTCTAAACAAGAGACTTTATATTCTCCCATAAAAGAAGGATTAAAATCCAATTTTCCCCAATCATCTCTAGTCAAAGAAGAAGGAGTTTCAACTTGTTTAACTTTAGGTGGTTGCTCAGGTTCCTTATTTGGTTGTATAGGTTTAGAAACCTTAGCATATTCTGCATTTAGGTAAGGATTCAACGCATCATCTGCATGTAGTGTATACATCAGATTGTTATAAATGAACCTAACCTTATGATGAAGAGTAGACGAAATCACATGCATAGTATGTAACCAAGGTCTTTCTAACAAAATGTTATAATTGGGAGGTCCAGGCATAACATGGATAGGTGTGTTGAGAAGAACTGGACCAACCTTAATAGGCAGTGTAATAATGCCCAAAGTTTTCTTTGTGATGTTATCAAATCCATGAATAGGGATATTATTTGGTTGAAAGGTTGTAATATCAGCCTTAATTGCCTTAAGCATGTCCATGCTACAAACATTAAGCCCATATCCATTGTCAATTAATGTTCTACGAATAATACTTTGATTGATAGAAACAACAACCATAAGAGCATCATATTGATTCTACACCTCAACATAAGGTAAATTATCATTGGTAAACACAAAAGGAGGTATAGAAGGCATAGTATGTATGCACTCCAAAAATGAATTGATATTCTCCTAATTAGGCAGAAGAACAGGAAGAGTAGATAAAACTTTTTGCAACACCTCATGATATGTAGGAGAAGTTTGAAGGAATTCCCATAAAGATATCTTACCTGGAGTAGCGCATAATTGCTCAAATAAGTCATACCCCTTAAAGGAAGAAGGTAACCTAGGTTATTGAGAAAGCACGGGTTGAGAAGGAGGTAACGAAACTAGAACAGTAGGTTGAGGATTATTCCATGTGCGATAAGCATGTGAAACAAAATCTATGTTATCAAAGAAACCCAAAGGATCTTTTGGTTTACCCTTAATAGTTATTTGAGGACATCCTTTTACCATCATAAAAGGTTTAGGGAATAAAATTCTAGGTGCCTCAATGTTTCAAATAGTGGAACATGAAGGTAACCATGCACACACCCTATGGTAAAGGTCAATTGGAGAAGTTGTGGAGGAGGATGAAATAGGAATAGGATCCATGGAGATATTATTCGAACCATTTTCATTCTCACTTCCATGTACCTCATTAAGGGATATATTCTCTTGTACAATAAAATCCTCATCAAAGTATTCAAAACAAAAGTCATACATCTTGAATACAAAATAAAATTACAAGCATGTAAATGTTTTTGTGTTTTTGAAGAAATTTTGTAATTTATATATATTTTTGGAATATAAATGCAAGAGCATAAAAGAAAAACCACTTCTATATGCATGCAAGATCTAATATAAAATGTAAATCTAACACTAAAAAAAAAAGAGTTGTTTATCGCGGGTTCACCAAAATGTAAAGGGTAAATTTGGATGGCCTTCTAAATAGGGTTTGCACAATAGAGATTTGCATATAAAACAGACCCTAAGCCATATTCAACCATTTACATTTAATTTTTATGATCAGGAATGTAAAGCTTGGAAATACTTGCAAAGAATAATGGAGTAAAATACCTACCTCACATCATAGAAGATCTGGAAATACCCTTTTTATGATGCCTGTGTTGAGTTTCTAGAAAGTCTGAGTCTGGATCTAGAATACAAACGCAGAGACAGACAAAACCTAGAAATCTTGTTTTGATCTAACACAGTTTTGATTTTGACCCTCAAGTCAATGTCACCATTGACCCAAAATTTCTGATTCCAACCTAGGGGAGAATCGACCTCAAAAGTCTCTGACAGAAAATGTATTTTTGGATCTTGATAGTTTTCTAAAAAAGGTATCTGAATATGCACTCCAACTTGTTGTTCCAAACCTATAACTCCTGAAACAACACCTGCAAATATCTGAAAAAGGGGGTTTTCGGGTGGCTATATAGAATTTTTCTTTAGTCAAACCCCATTTTGGTGGTCTCCACCTCCATGAATAGTTGAGAATAGTAGAATGTATGTGTGTGTGTTTCTCTTAGAAAGAGATTTGAATGTGTAATTCCAAGATCTAATCCTCTAGATTAAAACCCTAACACGAATTGAAAATGAGAAAGAAATGCATAGATTTGAATATGATAAAGAAAGCATACCAAGCCCCAAGGCTAAAGTAGTCCTACCAAACTCACAATCCATAGTTTCTACCCCATGATAATATGTTTTGAATGCTTGAATGTTGAAAATGGTGGATCCAAGAAGAAGGAAGGAAGGGAGAACTCTCTCTTGCTCCAAAGAAGATCCACAATAGCTTGTCCACCAAAATGCTTGTATGTATTAATGCATCATCATATATTGTCCTTCTATATCATCCTCTTGCTTTCTTGTATCATCATCATGTCATAATCGTAATTGCATCATGTCATCTTAGGATTTCATCTCATGAAAAAATGAATGCAAAAGAGAGTGTTTATATTGAGATCTCAATGTAGAGCTCCTAGGGCAATGCAAGAGACCCAAATTTGAACTTCGGCTTGAATTATAGTCCAATTAAAATCACCAACCAAGGAGGGGATGTATTAATTCAAATATCAGAGAAAACACTTCCGCATCCAAACCTGAGGACCTATTTTTAAATTTAGAACCCCGATAAGCTCTGGATCTGAAAGCGGGGACCAACACCCAACAGAGGTCAAAGTCAACCTCGACCTTAACCTAGGTCAAGGATGACCTCAATCTTGAACTACTTAAAGGATGATCTCAACCTTGACCTAGGTCAAGGTTGACGTCGATTCTAACCAAGGTTAGAATCGACTTCAACCCTGACCTGAGGTTTTAGGTAGGTCACCTTGAGAAATATGCAGGATTTCCAGGTCAGCCGGGGACCTAGGCAGGTGAGAAAACACACCAAAATGCTGGATAGAGGCATGAAGGCCACAGAGGAGGTATGATGAAGATTTCGAGAGCTTGTACATAGGTTCTACCTAAAAATAGAGCCACAAAGGGAAATTAAGGAGGATCCATAAAATCCTAACCCTATTTTTACCTAGAAATGCATAATTAAGTGTAGATGCATCCTAAATGCAAATCTAATATGCAAGTGTACTAAACAAGGGTGTTAAACTTACCAAAATGAAAGTGCTTCCATTTTAAGATGATATAGTTCCTTTAAATATTCCTCAATTGGATCTTTAGGAGATGAACCAGTCATTGCAAGTGAGTCTGTTTTGTCTGCCTGTTGTGTGCTCAAACAAACACTTTATCATGGAGGAGTCTCCATAGACGTGGTAGGGAACTTTTGTGAGGTTCGCTATTTATTTAGGGGTATCTATGTAGGAGAAATAGGGTTTTCTAATAAAATAGGAGTTTCTTCTCCAGCATCTGCAGCTATCTTTTCCTTGCCCTTCTCTTTCCTCTCAGCACTCTATTTTTCTTATGGAGTCTGTAAATCTGAAGAACCCTCAGCTTCACCACCCCCTGAGCTAGGGTTTGGATTACCAGAAGTATTTTTATAGGTTTCAAACCTCGAAGAAGAGGGAATTTTATGCAAGGTCTCTGGAATAATGGTTTCATCCTCATCAGGTGCAACCTCATTAGGGGCATTTTCTTGTGTTTCTTGTAGTCTAGGTTGTGGTGCTTCTCCTCGTAACTGTACATGGGGTGCAGTGATAAACTCATCCCATGTCATAAGAGAGTTATCTTGTAAATATATTTTTTCCAATATTTTTACCAACCCATGGTAAGTAGCTACATTCAATTTGCCCTTCCTAACCTCTTTTGAACTCAATTTTAACAAAACTATAGAAAATTTGACACGTTTACAAGGCGGCCATGCCGCAAATGACTCAATAGTTTGAAATGTGCATCATGCAAGTATGAAAATTTCCCTTCACAAGTAATGTACCTTATCACATGGATATCTAGTCGAGAGTAATCTTTTGGAAGAGATTTTCTCTTCGTCCCCTACTTACTAGTCTCCAATGCAGCATCTGTGAGCAAGGAAAACTTAGCCCTGGCCGCTCGTGCATCATGTTCATGTGGAAAAACATCACCCATAATAGAAATTCCTAAAAATTTTGCAATCCATGCTTCTGAATCTTCCACCCTTAATCCTTTTACATAGGCAACCCCATTACTATAAGTGTGCAAGAATTCCACTGTCACAGCTTCATCATAACCACATAGTCGAATGAAATACATGAGCTAGTGTACACGGTTAAAGAATTGGACACTTATCTGATCCTATAATCAGGATGAGTGATCCCATGGCTCATGGTGTATTGATTTCCCACCAATTGTTACTAAAAAACTCTATAACCCAAAAACTCAAATCACTGCAATTTCCTCTGTAATTGCCAATGGCTTTTTCAAAATTTTGCCCTCTGTACCATCAATATTACTTACCCTTTTGTTCTGCCCTATATTTCACCTAATTTTAAGGCTAAATAAAGCTGGATAAATGCTTGGTCTGGTTTTCTAGGGATTATAGCAGAGAATAAGTTGAAAAACCAGAGCTGAGAATGCGAGTTGGGTGTTTTAAAAATAAGAATTAAAAACTTAGCAAAGAATTTTGCATACTTCTAGGTTGTCACATCATTTACTTTGAAATGACTATGCAGCATAGCTTAAGTAAGGGTCATTATGGAAAAACATGAGTTAACAAACTACCCCCATGAAAACTGTGACAGTTTTCCTGACATGTGTGGTTATAAAGTACAACACTTGGTTGAAGTACTAAATTAATTACATTGTAATGTATAATAATGTCAAATGAAATAAAAATGTTGCAAACAATAAATGAAGGTGTACCTAGAGAATAGTCATACGTAAATGCCTAAATCTAGAAATATTGGATGATGTGTGTTAAGAAAGAAGTAATGAGTGGCATAATAATGATGGCATGCATGAGTGAAGTTGGCAGAAAAAGTTGATGGGATATGATGTGACGGTTGCTTTATGGCAGAAAAAGAGATTTTCATGGGAAACAAATTTTTTATAATAACTTATTTGAATGAAGTCAAAGAGATGAGCAAAGTAGAAATTCACTCTATTTGGCTATAAGAAAGTCTTCAGCTGGAGGAGGTCCATTGGTTGTAAGAATTTTTTTGGCTGCAGGAGAGTCGTTGGATACAGGAGGTCCATTGGCTATAGGAGGTCCATGGGTGGAAGGATGTAGATCAAATTGTCATAGGAACTTGGAATTAGTTGTTGGCTTATGGTACAGATGGAGTCTATGACCATTGACCAATAAATTGAAGCATACAAGATCAACTATAGACAATTGGACTGCACCATTAGAAAAAACTTTTCCAACCTCATAAGAACCAAGCCAATGAGTTGTAAGCTTACCTTGATTTTCTTCAAAGTGGGAGTCGTATAGAAGTGCCTAGTCACCAGTAATAAACTATTTATTCCATATATGTGATTCATGTCATTTCTTATTTTGGAAATGAGCAACCTCTATGTTTCTTAAAGAGGCCTTTCTAATTTCATCCAGATAATTAAGTTGTAGGAGTCTTTCTTGCTGGGTTGCAAGAAGATCCAAGTTGAGCTGTAATGTTGTTCGTAAAGTTTTATGCTCAAATTCTATGGGCATTATAGCTATCTTGCCATACACCAAATCAAAGGGTGTAAATCATGTAGGTGTTTTCCATGTGGTGCGGTAAGCCCACACAACTTTCTGAAATCTCCTACTTGAGTCTATCTTGTGCAACTAAACTATCTTAGTCAAGATGGCCTCGATCTCTTGATTGGTGATCTCTGCCTATGGTCTAGATTTCCTATGGTGAATGTTGTATTCCTCCATAAGTGTAGTTATCATATTAGAAATAAATTGAGCTCCCTGATCTATGACTAGTTCCTGTGGAACACCATACCTTGTAAATATTTCCTCATATAAAAACTATGTAACCCTGTTATCACTTGTATGCTTCATAGCCCGCACTTTTACCCATTTAGTGACATAGTCAGTGAAAACCAAAATGTAAGACTTGTCATTTGATAGGGGTTAATTAGTCTGACAAAATCTATTCCCCATTTATTAAATGGAGTGAATATTACCTAAGAAAATAGAGGCATTTCATCTGATTTGGTGGGCCACCCCATTCACTGACATCTATCACACTTGCAGGTGTAATTGGCTGCATCCTTACATAGAGTTGGCCAGTAATAGCTAGTATTGAGTATCTTCATAGTTGTTTATTTGGCTGCAAAATGGCCACCACAGGGTTCATCATGGCAGAAATGAAGAATATCATATGTCTCATCCTCATGAATTCACCTTTTCAGAATCTAATCTGGTCCAATGTAGAAGAGGCAGTCGGCCATCCAAGAAAAATTGAATGTTTTCTCAATTAATAGTCTCTTTTCCTTGGAAGAAAAATGTGCTGGTACCTATAGACATCCAAAAATATTAATATTATTATTAATATTATTTTCCCTATTATTCCTCTAACTATTTAATTCAATCATTTAAATAGTTTCATTTATCAATAGTTTAAATACTATTCTAATGTATTTTGTTTAAATACATTTGCCTCCAAAAAATCCCCTTTTAATAAATTCATATTTATTAAATCCTCCATATTCCTAATTCTTCTAAAGCATGATTTATTCAAATTAAATTTGATCTAAACCCTAGCTAGGAACCTATTAATCCTACCCTAAAGCCTACCCTATTCCTACCCTACTCCCATCACCTCATTCCCTAAGTATGCTTCCACACCTAACTGTCCTCTAACTATGCTTAATGGGTGATTCCTAACCTTTTTAAGGCTAATGGAATGCTCACCCACATGGGGAATTTCTCCCCAAAATGGGCACCCATTCCTCTTTAATTTCCTCTTACAACTTTGTCTCCCCTTTTGAAATATTGAGCTACTCAATATTAATGCCAATTTTGACTCAAAATCGGCCATCTTTTCAAGTCCATATGTCTCCTATGTGGCTCTTTTGCAGATGCCACATAGGTTCCACTTCATCCAAGCCTCTTCCTCTCTACAAAAAATCTATAAATAGAGGCTTTCTCCTCTTCATTTTTCATCTCTCAATTTGCATTGTTATCATGCTAGAATTGTTTTAGAATTTCATAGCTAGTTTCATGCTTATAGTTTTCTTGTTTAATTCACATAGAAATAACATTATAGGTTTCAATTTGGTAATTGAATCATGTTTCTCATTTCATATCATAGCTCTTGCATTATAGTTTTATAATTCAATGTCTTGCATATCACTTTGAGCATCAACTTTAGGAAGGATTTAAGACTAGTTTTCCATACTAGTTCTTGAATTTCTCCTTTGATTCCAAGCTTGCATTCCATAGTTGCATTTCTTTGGGGATCCATAGCATTTTTTTTATTTGAGAGAGCACACCTACATACAATCTAAAAGAGAAAATCAAAATGAGTAGAATAGGGTGCATTTTTACTTATTTTTAAGCTCTATCTGCTGTTATTTGGTATTCTTTGTTGTTTGCTTGATCTCTTACATGTTTTTTTGAAATGATTTATGTGCTAACCCACTAATGTTTGCATGTTTGAGTTTTCTCCCAACAGGTTGAAGGATTCCTCATACTACATTTTGGAACACCCGATGGGACCCCCGTACCTAAAATTTCTAACTTCTTGTCTTATTTCTCTTTAAATTTTGCCCAAAACACAGATTAGCATCTGGGTTTCACGTAGAGGCATTTGTGCAAATGTTATTTCTTCCTAAACTATCGTTCGACGTGTGCGCTAAACCAGTGTCTCCGCTCTGAACTGGCATCTCCACCTGGAAGAGCTAGTTTGAGACTTTGCTAACAAAACTTTTTGATTTATCTGGATTTTTGGTTTTCCTAGTTATTTTAGGCATCTTATCATTCTTTTTTTTAGCAAAGATTCATTTTACAAGCAGAAATAATACTGAATTTTCATTAAGGAAAATAAAATCTCGATAATGGTTTAAAGAACACTAGCTTTTAGTTCTGTTAATACTCTCAAAATGGCTAAATTTGATCTGGCTAAAGACTAAGAAGAAGAAAAAGTGACTTTGTTTCCTGTCTTTTTGTGTTTGTAGGTACATCAGTGTCTGTGTAAATGCTAGTTCATGAACCAATGTCTACAATTCACAAATCAGCATCTATGCCCTACATCGACATCTGCACTATGTAAACCGACGTCTCTGATTGGTATAACATCTCTGTGGTTTTTCTGTGTTTTTATCCTATTTTCTACTTTTTGTCATTTTTAGGCAAAAACCAAAATCGGTGTATGCACCTTGAACCGCCGTCTGCACTTTTTTTAAGTTGGATTTATCATGTACTAACAAGTGTTAAGTGTTTCTTTTGTTTTTAACACTTTCCAAAGGTCAAACTTGAAACTACTAACTAATTATTTTGCAGCACCGCTTGTCAAAGACACAAACTCAAAAAAAAACTACTCACATTTGTCTTACAGGTTGCCTTAGATCTACATCAACCAAATGATCGTGTTTGTATTAGTCTTTTTTTTTAGGCACCTAGACTAATTAGTTATATTTTTTTGGTTAATCCTAAGTGAGTGTTAGGGGATTATGCTCTCTTCCCTTTAGGGAAGATCAAAAACCTAGACACACTTAGTGTTGAACAAGTAAATCTTTTGGAAAGAAAAAAGTGTGTCTTGCATGTTTGTGGAGAAAATGATATTGGATAGGAGAGTATTCTCTTTTCCCCTTGTGGGAAAATCAGAAATATAGACTCCTTTTTGTCACCAATCTAGGTTACTATGAATCCTTTAGATGGGCCTGCTAGTTGAGGAAAAAATCTCCCGAGAATGACCCACGTGAGAACGAGGTATAAGCCACACCACTCTAACTCAAGTTTATCAAATTTACTCCTTGGGGTTAAAGCCTCAGGAGTCAGTTTGCATTTGAGCTTATATTCGGCTCTTGTCTAACTTAGGTATGCCCTCACGGTCTTAATCACGTTTACGTGACTACTTTTGTCAAGACGCTCTATGGGGCTATACGCCTGAATCGTGCTTGCATGGACATAGAGGATACAATCAAATGAAGAACCATACTAAACACTCTAGGCTTAGAAGCTACCTGGAACACCCCCAAAAGGTGATAATGCTTGTGCAAGGAAGATAGTAACTTCCCCAAGATCACTCATACATTCATGCCACCCTAAGCATTTAGAACCAGATAATACAACGTCATGACTGCAGCCATTGCATGCTTGGTAACAGTTGTATTCTGATTAGCTCTTGTGTGTGTGCCTAAGCTTACAAGCAAGTATTTTCATGCTATGCCAATTCCTTAGGTAGATTTTGTGCTTGAAGTGATTGAAGAAATTAACAAATCCAAAACACAAACAAAATATTCAACATTCAAATTTGTCACGTGCTTGTATCCTTTAAGGTTTCTTTGTCCCTTGTCAGATTGTTTTCAGACACATGCTTGTTATTTTCTGTTTTGATTATGTTGAAATTGGTTCTTGCCATAGAACAAGCCTATTGAAAAATCAGAACACGATCAAGCTTTTTGCCAGATTATCAAAACAAACATCCTTTTGCAAAACAATTCAGTCTTTCATGAGATATGTCCTAAAAATGTCAAACTATTCATCCAAGATCAAATCTACTTATAGGACATGACCGATTCCAAGAAATATAAGAAGGTGAAAAATTCATTACCACCCGTGCAAAGAGAATAGAAAAACACAACCGAAGAGGCTACCAAGTACCAACACATTGTCGATTCTGTCAAGCAAGAAATCCATAAATGAGAACAATTTGAAAAAGTGATTTACTTCAACAATGTTGCTCATTTCATGGGCAAATGTTGTCTAAACTCCACTTTTGTTGGATTTGAACGATATGACTAGTCGGTTTACCACAACAAACACAAGTTCATCCTCTTCTTAAGCTCACTTATCTTGCATTTTAGGACATCACATAGGTTTCCATCTTTAGGAACACATCACACACTCATCCTAGCATGATCTTGCATTATTCAAATCAATCCTAATCAACCTAGCATCATCCTAATCATCATCCAAAGCATCCTTGATCACACCCCTCACTTGGTATTGCATACCCTTTTGAGTTGCTAAAAACCTACATCTTAAATAAAACCCCATCCTTGAATGTCCTTAAACTAAGCATTATTTTAGGATAATCCCCTTTGTCTTTTGCAACCTCATCACCTTGATCAAAAGGTTGGTTTGCATTAACAAAGAATCTCGTCTGCCGAAGACCACAAGTCTATCTTAGGCAGATAATCACATCCACTTGATCCTACACTAGGGAAATAAACCCTTGATCTTTGCATACATCAAGTCATCATTAATCCATAGAAACACATCCATCATCTTAAGCACATCTTAATCCTAGTATCATCACCCTTAGTTTCCTAGGTGCATCCTTGCATACGTCTTGCATCTCATATTCCTTTAGGATATTCATTTAATGCCACCTATCACACGAGCCACTAAGAAGAGGAAGAACATGGATCCTAATCTTGTTGCTAGCTCATCTAATCCTATGACTGACAATGCCAACACCATGGTCACTTATGATCATATCAAACATATCTGGGTAGAAACTAATGAAACTCCCACTCTAAGTATCGTGGAAAAATTTATCAATCATCCAGTGCTTGTCCACATGGTAAATGCCATGAGTGGACGCAATAGGAACCAGGTACTCTTGGACATCCAACAACAAGTACTTCAACTTCCACCTTGGATTATACCCACACTTGTCACATGACCTATGGTACTACCAGGGGAATGTCCTTATCCCACTAGAAATGAAGTTTTTGATCCACTTCAACGAGCCCTACAAGTGGGAACTCTTCTCGTACAAGTAGTTCATCCTTCCATCCAACCTTCCATCATACACACAACACCCACACCTACCATAGGATCCCCACCTCCTGATGCCACACCAGCACCACAGACAATACCCCCTATCACTATGCAAGCACCTCCGCAAGCCACAGTCACTTCCCTTTTGCAAGTAATCCCAAAATTCATTGCAAAATTTCCACCACCACCACCACTTAGCACATAGAAAACCACCATTCCACTCATTCCTACTCAACCTATTCAGAGTGCTACAACCAGTTCATAGCATCAAAGCACCCAAGTATCCATGCCTATTCCACCTTTCTTCACCACAGGCATGCCACCTACCAATGCCTATAACCAACCCTTATTTTTGTAAGGGTCCACTTTTCCCACTCCACCAGCAACACAATCACAATGAATGCCAGTAGTTCCACCTCAAATGCTCTTCACCCCAAATCCCCCCATATTACAACCATCCATGAATCCCTTCGTTGTACCCCAAATTCCCATTCAACCTATCCAACAACAACAACAACAACCTATCCAAAAGAAACAATAGCAACCTATCCAACAACAACAACAACCTATCCAACATCAGCAACAACAACCTATCCAACAACAACATCAACAACCTATTCAACAGCAACAATCCATCCAGCAACCATCCCAGCTATAACAATTGCAACAACAAATCACCAACCCATTAACATCCCAAGCGCAACAATACCCAATCAACCCCTTCGCAGCTGCACAGCCCACTATCCAAACTACATAGCAGCTGCAACCATAAATGCAGGGGGCAAATCCCTTCATGGCATAACCACTACAATAGTTTGCTAACACTTGTATCCAACCCGTGCAACAACAACAAAATCATTCCACCAATTACATAGCCATGCCATCTTCCACTGCATCACAAACAATGCCCCCTCCACAACAAGTTCTCACTGGGGGCATTCCGCCACAAAACACTTATGCAGGTGCACAACAATTTCATCCCACCTATCCAACGCCGCAACAAATACAAGCATATTTCCAATAGTTGCAACAATCTTATCAAGCGCCAACACCTCCTCCACTACATTATTCCTCTCAACCATAGCTTCACCATAGCAACCCTTATATGTTGACCAAAAACCATCATACCAAACACCATAATATCCCCCATAGAATCCTCCATACTCACCATTCGATCCATATGAGGCATAAGGAAATCCTACAATCATGATCAATAATCCTCCCCCGCCAATCAATCTTGAATGGGAGGAAATGAAGAATGCTCTCAAGGAGATAAAAGCTGGGATAGAGGATAAAACATTTAAGTTTGAAGAGGTATGTCCTTATCCATTTGACCGATCTATCACTTCTATACCCTTTCCCAAGCACTTTGAGACCCCAAAATTTGATAAATATTGGGGGAAGGGTGATCCTGTGAGTCACGTGAAAGAATTCTACATGGCCTATCAAGAAGTGGCCTATAGCGATAAATTCCTCATGAGACTATTTCCCAAAAGCTTGGGAGGCACCACTCTTGAATGGTTCTACAAAATCCCTTATGGAACAGTCTCTACTTTCACATAATTATCTAAAAAGTTTGTGACCCAATATGCACATAATGTCAAAAATAAAATCTCACTCCTTGACCCATGCAATTCCAAACAAAAGGGAGGAGAAAGCCTGGCCAATTATCTTTAGCGCTCACAAGGGCTTACCACAAGGTTGTCTTATCAACCCCCAGAGCAACATCTCATCAAAATCTTCATTAACAACCTTCATCCTAAGCTTTCCTATCACATGCACATGAACTGCATACAAACTTATCACGACATCAGAATCAAGGGTATGGACCTTGAACAAGGTCTCATAGAAGAAGGTACCATTAAGCACTACAAAGAATCCCAACCTGACAAACATAACAATGATCAATCATGATAGTGGAATAAGAACAAAAATGCGGTAACAGATGGAGCCACAGACACCAAACACGTTCAAGTTGTGGTGGATAGTCCTAATGCACCTACCATGACTTATCAGCAAGCACCACCAATGTACCCTCAACCTCCTCCCATGTATCAACAACCCACTCTCACGTATCCTCAACCAACATATTAGCAAAACATGCACCCTTAAGGTGCACCTATCTATCCTCCTCCAGGGACATCATATCAACACAACTATCAAGGTCCTATGAATCAGATGAATGCTATATTAGTCCCGCATGGACAACAAAGACCTCACACTTCAAATATGCCGCAACACACATTTACCCCTTTGGGTGAACCTATAGATGTCATTTTTTGCAAGCTGGTCCAAGCTAACCAAGTCATGTATCCCAAAACACAACCATTTGATGACTCAACTCCTAAGCCAGCTTGGTATAAAGACAATGAGTATTGTGAATACTATCATGTTAAGGGACACACCACTCTCAAATGCATGAAGTTGAAACACTATATCCAAGATCTCATTGACCGCAAGGAGATCAAAGTAGATTCTCCCACCCAAACATCACCAAACACAGGCCTAAAGATTTATCAAAATGCATTCCCTAAACACACTTCCGGTACACACCCACGTAATCCTACTCAGTCCTCCGACCAGGGAAAAGGTAATCAAGTGGAAAATGCTGATAGAAAATATTAGACCAATGCATATATCAACTACGATAATCTCATCGGCTGCATATCCGAAGTCCAGCCCTCCGTCAATGTCATCCATTTCAAGGGTGCCGATACCCAATGCGCCATCACCACTCGTAGAGTTAGGATAACAGTCACAGGTGCTAGTCCCACCCCATCTACTGGGAACCAATACAACATTTTGGAACACCTAGGGAATACTCTAGCCCAAATTTCCATCCTGGATCTTCTCTGCAAATCACCCACTTATCAAGATATCCTCAACAAAGCCCTACAGGAATCCCGTGTTCCCAGCGACATCAACCTCACTAAATTTCAAAACCTTGTTGGACACCTATCTGCCTCTTGTGGGGTCTCCCTTAGACCAATACATGTACCCTCAAAAGATACCAACCATAAGCTCCCACTCTGTATCGCTGTCATGGTTAAAGATTTTTCCATCAAATGGGTCATGATAGATAATGGATCAGCCCTAAATTTGTGTACTCTGAAATTCATAAAATAATTGGGTTGCACTGAGGCTGATATAACACATGAGGCCATCACAATAAAAGAATATGACAATCTAGAGCATACTTTTGAAGGTACAATATCATTACCCATTCAAGTGGGCCCAGTTATCCAGGATACATTATGTCATGTTGTTGATCTTGACCTCCCTTTCAACATGTTCCTTGGGTGCCCATGGATTCATTATATGCAAGCCATCTCATCCACCTACCATCAGTGCATCAAATTCCCATATAAAAGAACTGAGATCACCATCTGCACAGATCCCAAGCCCTTCACATACTGTAATGCGTTGGAGACATCTTTTCCACATTCCAATCACTGTCTTGGGATTGATATTGGCACCTCTATCGCCAGCTCATCTCGAATCCATTCAGACCTAGAAACAATCCTCTCCTCCACCTTGTCCATGGTTAAGATCAACAATAAAGGTTGTGGTGAGTACACTTTATTTGATGCCTTCATAGTTGGAGCACTGCCAATTGATCCTCACACTAAAGGCCACCAGCCTAATCTAAGAAAAATAGAATCAAAGACAACCAAGGCACTACAATTTGGTTCTACCACTTTTATATTAAAAGGTACTTTGACTAGCCAGGAAATGGCACCAAACATCAACCAATGGCTATATAAAGATCCACCACCCAAGGACACAAGTCACCTCAATTACTTCAAAGATAAGTACCCTGCAATGCACAAACTGGTGACAAAAAAATTGAACTACCAAGGAGGTGGCCTTGGTTATGAAGAGAAAGGAATGAAAGATCCTATTATTCCTACCCAAATAGAAAAGAACCTGGGCCTTGGTATGGGCTATGACACGAATGGGGGCACCAATGATTTCATCAACTATTCCTCTTGTCCATCCCTGGGTGAAATTGCTGGCATCAAAGATATCCCAGAAGAGAAAGTTGTGAGAGCTTATGATGATGTTTTCAACAATGAAACCTTCCTGGGCAATGTTGTCCTGCAACAAATTTCCATCCTCCTCATTGACCTTCCCCTCCGCTATCCCAAACTCATGTACTAGGACCAACCAAGTGTCGTACACGTTGAAAATTTCCAAGGTGAGGACGCACTCCTAAGCTTTATGTGAGAAACTGAGCAAAGCAGTGACTGGGGGCAAGACTCAGCATATGTCTACAAACTAGACCCAAAGGCTTACTTTGGGGAGGAGGAGAACTTTAGCCACAAAAGTGACATAGAAAACAAAAATAAAAAAGAGAAAAGTTGATCTCCTAGTGAAAACCCCTCTGGGGCTCTATCTAATCATAACAAAGTAAAAAAAAAGGCTGTATCCCCTGGTGAAGACCTCTCTAAGGTTCTAGAGGATGAAGATTATCCTCTTCCTCTTATCCGAGATTACAGACCTGAATAGTCATCAATACTCATTGAAGAAGAAAAACTTGTCAATTTGGGTACCAAAGAAAATCCCGCCATCACATACATAGCAGCATCTCTGATTGAAGCAGAAGAAAGTGATCTTGTCACTTTATTAAAGGAATCCATCAACAAGTTTGTATGGTCTTACTCCTACATGTCGGGGTCAGACCCCAACTTGGTGGTTCACCATCTGGCAGTGGACCTGAACATCAAACCTATCAAGCAAAAGCTCAAAAAGATGCACTACTTGTCAAAGCGGAGCTAGAAAAATTATTTCAAGCCAAGATCATCTTCCCCATTGACTATTCTAACTAGATCTCTAATATGGTGCCCATATCTAAGCCTAATAAATTAATTAGGATATGTATAGATTTCAGAGATCTCAATAAGGCATGTCACAAGGATGATTTCCCCTTGCCAAACATAGACATGATTGTAGATCTCATAGTAGGACATGAGATGTTGTCACTCATGGACGGCTTTTCTGGATATAATCAGATCTGCATTGCAGAAGAAGATCAGCATAAGACAACATTCACAACCCCTTGGGGCACCTTTTGCTATAACATGATGCCTTTTGGCTTAAAGAATGCTGGAGCAACCTATCAAAGAGCCATGACTATCATTTTTCATGACATGATTCACAAGATCCTCGAAGACTATGTGGATGATATCTTGGCAAAATTAGTAAAAAGAGAAGATCACCTAAATATTCTAGAATACATCTTTGACAGAATTGGACACTACTGCTTAACGCTCAACCCTAAGAAATGTGTCTTTGGAGTCACTTCAGGAAAACTCCTAGGGTTCATTGTATCCAGATGAGGCATTGAAATCAATCCAAAGAAAGTACAAGATATCATAGAAATGCCTCCACCGAAAACACTCTAACAGCTACGTAGCCTCTAGGGAAAGAACAATCTATGCACCATTTCATCTCTCAACTAGCAGACAAGTGCCAACCATTCACCCATCTCCTGTGCAAAGACAACACATTTAAGTGGGATCCTCAATGTTAGAAGAGTTTCAACAAAATCAAAGAATACTTGGCTAATCCACCCATCTTGGTACCACCTGTACCTGGTCGACCACTCATCTTATACATTTCTACTACTACTACTACAGCATTGGGGGTGTTCCTCGCTCAATTAAATGATGAAGGCAAAGAAAGAGCTATTTATTATATCAGTTGAACCTTAGTGGGTTATGAGCTCAATTATTCTCCTATGGAAAAAGCATGTCTGGCAGTGGTCTTTGCCACTCAAAAACTTTGCCACTACATGCTTAGTCACACAACCAAGCTCATTTCAAAGGTGGATCCTCTCAAGTACCTACTCTCCAGGACTACACTTATAGGTCGAATGGAAAATGGGGTTATGTTGCTAAGTGAATTTGATATTCAGTATGTCGACAAAAAAGCCATTAAAGGGCAAGTCATTATCGATCAGCTAGCCGAAGCACCATTGGTAGATGCATATCCTTTGGTGATAGAATTTCCAGATGAGAATTTGTACATGATAGAAGAACAACCAACATGGAAACTCTTCTTTGATGGGTCCTACATAGCTCATGGCGCAGGGGCAGGAATACTTTTTGTCATACCTCAAGGTGACTACATCCCCATGTCATTCAAATTGGGATTTCCCTACACAAACAACATTGCAGAATATGAAGCACTAATTGCAGGACTCTGCATGGCCATAGAATGGAACATCACAGATATCCAGTCTTTGGCGACTCCCAACTCATCATCAAACAAGTCCTAGATGAGTATCAACCTAAAGAGGACAAATCAATGCCATATGAGCAGATGGTTAACAGGCTGAAAGAACACTTCCTCCACTTATAGATAACATAGGTACCACATCTACAGAAAAAAGCTGCTGATGCAATGACCACAATTGGCTCCCTTCTTGATATTCCTCATGAGTCTACGCAATACAATTTCTTAGTCGAGCAACTACATGCTCCCGCTTATGAGAATGATGAATCAAATTGCGTATGTGTCTTGGTTGGTCTCTAGTCCCCGTGGTACCATGATATCCAAGCTTATCTACAAAATGGTATCATATCTCCCCATCTCACTACAAACCAATGCCAAAACTTTATCCACAGAGCATCTCGTTACACCCTCATAGCCAATACCCTTTATTCTTGAGGTTATCACAATGTGCTCTCTAGATGTCTAGATGAAAATGAAGCCACCCAGGCTTTACAAGATGTACATGCTAGAATCTATGGTGCCGACATGAATGGCATGGTCCTAGCCAAGAAAATTCTACTTACAGGGTACTATTGGCCTACAATGGAACATGATGCTTGTGAGTTCATCAAAAAATGCCTACCTTGTCAACAACATGCTAATTTGATCCATGATCCTGCTCAGGACCTCAGACCTATTGCGCCTCCTTGGCCCTTCTCTTTTTGGGGTTTTGACCTCATTGGTAAGATTAATCCCCTCTCTTATGAAGGCCACAAGTACATAATCATAGTTATGAAGTACTTTATAAAGTGGGTCGAAGCAATTCCGCTCACACTCACTACTGGTGTCCAAATATCCAAATTCATCCTCTATCATATTGTTTGCCACTTTAGCATACCCTCCACCATCTTCACAGATCATGATACACCATTTGAAAATTTACATGTCAGTGATCTCTGTGCTCGCCTCCATATCCATCACCATTTCTCTAGTCCATATTTCCCGCAAGGTAACGGCCAAGCTGAGGCAACTAATAAAACCATCCTCAAAACACTCAAGAAAGTTGTTAATGATATTGGTCATGACTAGCATCTCCATGTCAATCCTGCCCTCTAGGCATATCTCACTTCCTACCATACTCCTACTAGCACTAATCCCTACTCCCTAGTCTACGGTGCTGAAGCAGTCTTACCAATTGAGGTTGAACTACCCTCCCTCCGAGTATCACTAAGAGGCCTAATTTATGATGAAGATTACCGGGTAGCACGACTCACACAACTTGATCTACTAGATGAAAAGCACCAGCAAGCCTATGATCACTTGATTGTTTACCAGAATAGACTCAAGAAGAACTATAACAAGAAGGTCCACCCCCACCAGTTCCAAGTAGGGGACCTTGTGCTAAAATAAAATAAGAAAGTGGGTACTAATTGAGAAAAGAAAGGCAAGTTTGAAGTCACCTGGCAAGGCCCATATGTTGTCACTGCATGCTTTGGCTCTGGGGCATATCAACTCTCCACTCCTGAAGGAGAAACATTGAATGATCCTATCAACATCATTCATCTCAGGCACTTCTATTCCTGACAGCTATTCGTTCATTCCAGTTATCTGAGAAAATCCACAAAAAAGTATAAAAAGTCCTAAAAAAGCACAAAAACAATGTAAAATAGTCCTAAAAAAATCTCTAAAAAGAAGGAAAATGAAGCTGAGAAAATGGTTTTCCCAATGAAAGCCTGGTAAATAGGCACTTGGGCAATATCAAAAAAATAAAAAAAATAAAAAAAGATCCAAAGAAATCAAAAATAAAAATAATGAGAAAAAATTTCGTTCAATGGTGAAAACTTGGCAATCAAGCACCTTGGACAAGTATGGGTGATGAAAACCTAGAAACAGGTGTCACACATAATGGACTATTCCATTATCTATCAAAATCTCATTTCCTTCCATCACCAGCACCATCTCTACATTCCCTATATTCCCTGGGTGTCCGCATATCATACGCACTAGTCCGCACTGATCTCCCTATCTTGTATCCTGAGATTTTGTACATATAATCTTGTATATTATTGTCCATACATTGTACTATTCCAAGGTCTTGAGTGTCAGTCTTGTATATTTCCCGTGTCTTGAGTTTCTCCTTGTAAGATCCTATGTTGGTTCTATAGTTTGCTTGTAGTGCACCTTTGATCAATCAACTTGGTAAGTCCCACATTTTTGGAAATGAGTCTTGAGGATGTATCCTTCCTCTCATCAACTTAAATCTAGATCATCATCATCTTTGGGTTCTCACAGGATGTATCTCTCCTCTTGAACTAATCAATCAGCACACACAACTATCACACACATCAAGACAGGTAACATGATCCAATCAAATCTCGATAGCAACCTTTGTACATAATCGTTGTAACTAATTGCTTGTAATTAATCACTCAATTTAATCCTTGTACATTCGTGAAGCATTCCATCTTCCTCCCATCATGCTAACATTCTGAGTTGTCGTCTTGCTAACATTTTGTGCCCGATCCTCCATAGTCCACCCATCTATTTTCTTAGTTGATTGTGACACACACACACACACAAAAACAAAAATGTAGGTGAGTCCCATTTGCATCCATTGCATCTATTACCTCTAGTATCATTATTGCATCTATTCATTAAAATCATTACATTCATCATTTAGATTGCATTAGCTCCATCATTCAGGACACATTGTTCATTAGTAAATTATGTCAATAGTTAGTATCACTCTAGAACTTTGCATTATTAATCCATTATTTAACTTGCATAATCAATTCATTCTTAGATTCATTTTATCATCTTGCATTGTTAGATTCATCTTGCATTTTTAGATTCATTTTTAGATTCATCTATCGTCTTGCATTGTTAGATTCATTTTTAGACTCATTTTTGCATTGTTAGATTCATTTTAGATTCATTTTTATCATCTTGCATTGTTAGAT
The DNA here is from genome assembly GCA_018584345.1 of Thuja plicata. Lineage (NCBI taxonomy): Eukaryota > Viridiplantae > Streptophyta > Pinopsida > Cupressales > Cupressaceae > Thuja > Thuja plicata. Next base: position 3,689,225 of record MU227805.1, read on the forward strand.
TCATTTTAAGTTCATTTAAGTCATCTTGCATTGTTAAATTCATTTTAGGTTCATTTAAGTCATCTTGCATTGTTTATCCATTTTAGATTCATTTAGTCTTGCATTATTTACATCTTTAGATTTATTTAGATTTCATTGTTCACACATTTACACATTCATTTTAATTCATCTTGCATTGCTCATCCATTTTAGGTTCAGTATCTTGCTTTATCAATTCATCTTACATAGTTCATCCATTTAGGTTCATCTAACATTGTTACAACATTTAGATTCATGTACCATTTACATAATTAATTCATTTAGATTCATTCATCTAGCATTCATATACATATTCATGAAACATCAGCATATATACATTGCATACATCATAAAAACACATCACATGCTACATCCACACATGTCAGTACATCATATACATATAAGCATCATCCATTCTGCATAAACAATACATCATATATACATAATCAAGTCATCCATATACATCACATCCTACAAGCATCAAATGTCAATAATCATATAGTCGTATGCATCAATACATCATATAGATCATACATCATAAGTATCATAAGAGTCGTCATCATATATATATATATCAATGTATGTTGATAGAATACATCACGTGCACCTCAGTGCCAATATACATGTATAAGTCTCAAAAATACAAAATTGTGTGTGATCAAATCCTCTGATGAGTCATACTGGTGGCTGTGATGACCCACCTCCCTGCCCTAGTGGTAGACATGGTGGCATCCATACTGATCCCGATGAAGCTGAAGTTCGCACTATGCTCTGAGAATGTGACCTCTCTGATTAGTCTCATATCTGTCCCTCAAGAACTAGCTGATGATAGAGTGCCCTGTAATGGGATGCCTCCCTGCCTACCCTGTTCGCATCTCTATGAGCTACGAACACCTTGGCCACCACCTATCCTGCCCCACCTGCTACTGCTACCTTCCTAGTGATGTCATGCTTAGTCCTATACACCTCTACCCATCGCAGTGTTGCATCCCTCTCTGAGGTCAATGCAAAAATCTACTCCGTAGCCTGCTCCATCTACAGGGTCAGCGTATCCAGCTGGCTTGTAAATGTATCTATCTCAGCACATAGGTCTCCCACATCCTGTATCAAGTCTACCATAGAAAAATCTCCTAAGTCCACCCTGCCCTAAAGAGTGTCAAGTGCACCCTCTGCCCTATCAACCCGTGATGTCTCTGCAGTCAGTAATCCTTGTATCCGAGTGATCTCTGCATGTAGGCTTGCATCAGACACCACCGCCATATCTAATGAACCTTGTAGTCTGGTGCACTCTATCTGAAGACTGTCTCACTCTTTGATGACAGTATCATAGGTCTCTTGTGCTATGTACCCTATGGGTGGCCCCTGTGGCCCCTATACCTATGGTGGCACTGGTGGTGCCTGTGACTGATCCTATCCCTGTGCCAGTGGGGGCCCTTATGGTCCCTGATCCTTTACCTGTGCCTCAATCTGAGGTCAGACCTGTCTCTACGACCTCCTCCTCTGACTTTCTATTGAGGTCTCTAGAGAATCCCCAATCTCTATACCATTGTCCACATCTAGGTCCCCTATCAGATGCTCATGGGAAGCCACCTGAGTCAGGTTGGTTAGTCTCACTGGTGTGTGCGCTTCCCACCATGCTACGTACTCTGAGGTCATCCCCGCATCCATGATGTTTGGCTGCGCCATAAAATCTAGCCGTACTATATCCCTCCGAGATGCCCTCACTGTGAGAGAAATCGTATACCTGCCCCATGTCCCTACCTCCCTAGTGACATGAGGATTTAAGGCATCCTCTGCCACCACTCCCTGCTGCAGCCCAAACTGTCGCATGACCCTGGACAGTACCTCTCTATCTAGTGGATAGTCCTCCCTAGTAGAAAGAAATCAGTCTGAACGTATGAGAGGTATAAAAATTCCTCAAATCCATCCTCCCCTCCTATTTCCCAGTCCATAGGCCCCATGGCTCACACAACCTGTATGGGGTCTAGCAGAAAACCTGTACCTCATCTAGAAGTTGTCACCAATATCCAGTCTGACCGATAGAGGTGTATCTCAGAGAGAGCCTATATCTACATGCATAGGGATCCCTAGGCTGACATGACTCCCTAACCCTCATCAATCGAAACACTGCAATGTGCTCCCAGGCCCATACTAACATCAGAGTCACCCCGGTCCCCATGTTGCATGCCATGCGGTACGCAGCCATGTGTAAATCATGGTATAGCTATCCTAGGAAAAAATACCCCCAACAATAAGAAGTCCCCTCCTCTAGCATCTGAGCTAACACCCATGACCAGCCCATACCAAAACCGTGTCCGGCCAGGTCTGCTAACATCTGTCCCCCGATCAATCCCACAATGTAAAGGGCTATCCACCTGAGTCGCCTATCAACTGCTGACTACCAAGGCATCCAGGTGTGATACATCAAGATCCACCTCATTAGCCACCTGAACACAATCTCCATATAGTGGTCACTATCCTCTAACCTATATTGAGGAAACACCCCTTGAATAGGTATCCATAGAATACACCAGACATCCTCTAGGGTAATGGTTGCCTCTCTAGTAGGCAAATGAAAAGTGGTGGTGTCACTATGCTACCACTCAATCAACATGTCATCATCCCATTGTGTGCCCATAGCCTAGGCCAATGGGGCACATAATCTAACCCAACTACCGCTAATAGGCCCCAATCATCCTCTATCAGCTGCGACTCCAACTCCATAGTGGGAAGCCAATGCTCTCGCGATCCCAATGGTGGGAACTGCTCCTGCAAGATTTTCAAAATCCACCATGTTAGTCACCTTTTCTTCTAGTCCTAGTCTAACCCTTCCCAAAGTGGGGCATCTTCTCCCTAGGTCTTACGCTGACCCATCCCGGTCCCCACCGGGTCTCCCCTTTTCCCTCCTTTTTGGCATTTTCCCTTTTAAGTGCAGACGTTAGTTCAGCTGGAAATGCTAGTTCATACACTGGTGTCTTCGATGTACTTTTCCAAAAACCAACATCTTTGAAGATGTGGGTCTGGGTTTGGCATCTTCAAAGATGTCGGTCCAACACTGTCAGCTCCGGAGATGCTGATCCAGTGATCAGCGTTTGTGAAGACATCGATCTAGGGATCGACGTCCTCGCAGAGGCCGGTTCGAGAACTGATCTCTCTAGTCCAAAATCTGATTTTCCCCTCAAAAATACCCTATCTACCCCCCCAAAGCATTAAATAACATTAATAGCAATAAATCCAAGGTCTCAGATAGCTAACTCACCAGTACCAGTTGCTTGATAGGCCTCCCGTGTGTGCGAATGCGCTCTCCAAGCCGCCCCTTCATCCTCTCGTCAGCCATCTTTTCACTCCAGAGCTTAGATTTTACTATTCACTATTCACAAATGACCTTCTTTAACCCCCCAGCCCCTCTTATAGCCTTGTTTTCCCCAAAATTTTTCCCACCCCTGTTTCCCCGCCCCCGTGTATATTTTGTATATATTGTCCTGTTGTATAGCTGAAATACGCATAAAATCTCAAAAACATTTAAAAATCTAAAAAAATCTAAAAAATTCAAAAATTCCACAAATTCCAAAAACATCAAATATTCTAAAAAATCATGCAATAAACACTTTGTTCTTTCCACATTGTTCCTGATCTTCATTTTTAGCAACGTTTCGACTCATGCGACTGCAACACTTTTTTTTCACCAAATCAATTTTGTGACCGATTTTCCTTGCTCTCCATCTTGTTCACATCTTTTGCCAGCGAATTTCTTTCCATCAAATGAAATCAAATCCAATCAAATCAAATCCTTGCCCGTCAGGATGCATCCTTCCGGCGTCGGCTTATCAAATGTTTCATCAATCAATCTTGTTCATGGGAAGAACTTTGGACCGAATGACTGCTTGGTCATGAGGCCTTCTTTATTGATTTTATCTTATTGTGTCAGTTCAAACCTACTCACCACTACCTCGATCTTCTATATCTTGGTGGGTTGTTACTGGTTGCTACTGATACATGTGTCTTTTGCAGTGTGCTTTTGTTTGAGCATCTAGTCCACGCAAATGAATCTTATCATCTGTGTTTTCTAACACCTGATGTATACCTCCTTTTGCAATATCAAAATCGGATGTGCTCTCCACACTTTTACACACAATTAGATCCCCAATGATCATTAGCTACATTTAATCTCATTTTCATTTGCACTCTTAGCTCCATTCTTAATTGCATTTTAGAAGGCTTCTATTTATTCCCTCCTTCCTTTCCTCTCTCCAGTTGCGTGCTTTTTTGAGAAAATTCTACAACGTTGTCTTTGTTGTGTTCTTTTCTCGAGGGGGTACAACCTCGTATCATCGTTGCTTCAGCACGACTCCTAGAAACCCTCTTCCTCTAGGGCAATTCATTTTCTTGTCTTTGACAAAATGTCACTTGTGATGCCACATCAAAGAGGGGCAAATTAGAGACGTCTAAAAATATTAATATTATTTTCCCTATTATTCCTCTAGCTATTTAATTCAATTAGTTAAATAGTTTCATTTATCAATAGTTTAAATACTATTCTAATGTATTTTGTTTAAATACATTTGCCTCCACAAAATCCCCTTTTAATAAATTCATATTTATTAAATACTCCATATTCCTAATTCTTCTAAAGCATGATTTATTCAAATTCAATTTGGATTATAATCTAAACCCTAGCTAGGAACCTATTAATCCTACCCTATAGCCTACCTTATTCCTACCCTACTCCCATCACCTCATTCCCTAAGTATGCTTCCACACCTAACTGTCCTCTAACTATGCTTAATGGGTGATTCCTAACCTTTTTAACGCTAATGGAATGCTCACCTACATGGGGAATTTCTCTCCAAAATGGGCACCAATTCCTCTTTAATTTCCTCTTACAACTTTGTCTCCCCTTTTGAAATATTGAGCTACTCAATATTAATGCCAATTTTGACTCAAAATTGGCCATCTTTTCAAGTCCATGTGTCTCCTATGTGGCTCTTATGGGGATGCCACATAGGTGCCACTTCATCCAAGCCTCTTCCTCTCTCCAAAAACTCTATAAATAGAGGCCTTCTCCTCTTCATTTTTCATCTCTCAATTTGCATTGTTATCATGCTAGAATTGTTTCAGAATTTCATAGCTAGTTTCATGCTTATAGTTTTCTTGTTTAATTCACATAGAAATCACATGCTAGGTTTGAAGTTGGTAATTGAATCATGTTTCTCATTTCATAGCATAGTTCTTGCATTATAGTTTTATAATTTCATGTCTTGCATATCACTTTGAGCATCAACTTTAGGAAGGATTTAAGACTAGTTTTCCATACTAGTTCTTGAATTTCTCCTTTGATTCCAAGCTTGCATTTCATAGTTACATTTCCTTGGGGATCCATAGAATTTTTTGTTTTTGAGAGAGCACACCTACATAAAATCTAAAAGAGCAAATCAAAATGAGTAGAATAGGGTGCATTTTTACTTATTTTTAAGCTCTATCTGATGTTATTTGGTATTCTTTATTGTTTGCTTGATCTCTTACATATTTTTTTGAAATGATTTATGTGCTAATCCAATAATGTTTGCATGTTTGAGCTTGCTCCCAATAGGTTGAAGGATTCCTCATACTACACTACCTTTTGAGTAGCCTGATAATTGGCGATGTCATCATACTGGGGGGTATGAGTGGAAGTAGAAAATAGGTGGTCATCCAAAAAATTATCGTCGATGACATTTCGGTCATCAACATTCTGTAACCTGGAGAGGAAATCACCAACTACATTTGTTTCCCCTGGCTTATCCACTATCATGATGTCAAACTCTTGTAGCAATAGGAGCCATCTGGCATGCCTCCCTATGATGGCAAGCTTGTTGACCAAATACTTGATGGCTACATGATCAGTATGCACAAATATTGGATAACCAGTTATGTAGTGTTGAAACTTGTTCAATGCAAAAATCATAGCCAGAAGTTCTTTTTCAATGACTGTGTAGTTCAACTTTATGCCCTATAAATTCTTTCTTATAAAGTAGATGGCATGCTCCATACGTCTATCTTTCTGTCCAAGGACAGCACCTACAACATGGTCAGATGCATCTATGTATATATGGAATGAAAATGCCCAATTAGGTCCTCAGAGAACTGGTGCCTGAGTAAGTACAACCTTCAACTACAGGAAGGATTCGTTACAATATTTTTTTTGTAAAAAGTCTGAGTCCTTAGTGAGGAGGGAGTACATGGGCCCTGCTAACTTGCTGAAATCCTTAATAAACTTCATTTAATAACTAGCATGCCCCAGAAAGCTACAGACATCCTTCTGTTTGGCGGGAGTAGGCAGGTTCATGATTACCTCAATTTTAGCTTGATCTACCTATATTCCTTTAGCAAAGATGTAATGACCTAACACAACACATTCCTACATCATCATGAAGCATTTCTCACTATTGAGGGATAGATTATGCTCTCTACACCTAGTAATAACTTTGTCCAAATTGACCAATGCCTCCTCATAGGTTTCCCCATAAGTTGTGAAGTTGTCCATGTATATTTCCATGCAATCATGAGAGATATCAGCAAAAATTCTGATTACTGCTCACTAGAATGTAGATGGTGCATTACAGAGGCCAAAAATAAGTAATAAGTAATAAAATGTTCCCCAAGGGAAAGTGAATGTGGTTTTCTCCTGATCTTCAGGAAAGATCCTGATTTGGTTGTAGCCACTATATCCATCGAGGAAAGAAAAGTAATGCTTTCCTGCTAAGGAATCTAGGACTTGGTCAATAAATGGTAGGGGAAAATGGTCCTTCTTGGTGGAATTGTTAAGTTCCCTATAGTTGAAACATACTCCCCACTTTCCTCCTTTTTTTAGGATGATGACTAAAGGTGAGACCCACTGGCTGTTAGAAATGGGGTAGATGAAACCAACATTAATAAGTTTTTGCAACTCTATTTTGACTATTTCTCTTAACGCGAAGTTTATACACCACTACAATTTTTTGATAGGAGGTTTGTCTCCTTTTAGGAAGATCCTATGAGTACACAGTTTAGGGTTCAAACCCTTCATATCCAAATATTCCCAAGCAAAAGCTGTTGTATGGTTTTTCGGCAGTTTGGTCAAAGATGTCTGTTACTGGTTGGTAAGTTGGCTATTAATATGTAAGCCATGGTCAGGGGAAACTTCCAACTTCTTTGTGAGTTATATCATAGATGAAAATGTTAATGGAGGTGCTTGGACCTCATGGGGTAGCAATTGGTGGTAGATTTTCTTGGCTATAGGAGATGGAGGTAAATCATAATCAGGATATAAAGCTTGTAGGGAATAGTTATGGGGGTTGAGACGGTTAATAGATTTTGAATATGTACCATACTAGTTTTGCAAAATGTTTGTGATTACTATGTCCTCTTCCTATAGCTAAAGGAAAGGATCCCTTTCTAACATTATGAGTTGAGCTACTGATTTGACTACCTCAGCCTCCTCTCATATGTCAGGCCAAATTGGTGAGGCTAAATCCATTTATTATTGTGCTAGTGGGTATATGGCTAATGTCTTAGTATGTTGACCATTAGAAATGGTCATACCGCATGAGAAAAATCCTATAAAGGCATCAGCGGTGTCTAGAAAAGGTCGACCAATAGTTATGGGATATCCTCCTAATGTGGCTTTAGGTGAGAGGATCATAAAGTTTGCAGGGTAAGACTAGGTTTCAAGGTCAACAACTATATCCTCTACTACTCCATCTTGTTTGACTATAGAACTGTCTGCGAGCTGTAGGACAGTTGGTGTTTCACAGAGGTTATTAATTTTGAGCTGCTACATGATGTCCTTAGTCATGACATTTATGGCAACTCCTAACTCTATCAAAGAATTTTTGATGGTTTTCCCATTGATGTAGACTTCAACAACTGGGCTACCTAGGTCAGAATACTTAGGGACTACTATTTTTCCTAGCATGATATCAACAAGTTTCCCTAGGACATGGACTATCTGAGGGTCTTTCCTCTTACGACCAGGATTTTTAAAGAAGGGCTCCTTGATATTATTTCCATATGTTGAGACATCCTTTATTTCTTGAAAAAGAAAAATCTGAACATTAATGCTCTTAAGTTGGTCTAGGATGTCAAAGGTCGCATCATCCATAGGTTTAGAGTGATCATTCTGCAATATTTGTGGAAAGGGAGGTGGAGTTGGCTAGAATTTTTCTAGTAATACTGTCGAACCTATTCGGGTGGACTCTAGAGTAGTTTGAGGGATTGGATCATCAGGAATTACTTTAGTTATAATAGGAGGTGTGGGCAGAGTAGTGCTTGACTGTAAATGGATGTCATTGATTGCGTAGGCAGGGTATTTGTTTGGGTCAAGAGAATATACATTTTTTTGAGGTGTTGGTGGACAATTATTAGGATTTGGCTGAGGTTGGGAAGGGAGTTGAGTAGTCTTAGGGGGTGTTGTAGCTGCTGTAAGAGGTGGCAGAAGTGCTTGCTATTGTGGTTGTTGTAGTGGTTGTAGGAGTCCCAATTGCTAGTTTGGCCATTGCTGACTTCCCCGCCACTGAGGGTTTTCTTGCCAATTCCCTTGTGGAGGTCACCAATTCCCTTGTGGAGGTTATTTCCATTGAGGACTTGGGTAAGGCTCCTACTGAGGTTGTAGATTATTCCAAGGAGGGTATTGATTATTCTTAGGTGGTTTCCATTGATGACTATAAAATAGACCATTAAAATTAAGAGGATCCTGAGTCATACCTTTTCTTTGAGCCCATGGTCTTCATTGTGCAAAAAAAAAGACTTTCTCATCATCTCCTTCAATCGGCTTGTAATCAGTGGGTAGATATGCAGTCTCCATGTTTGAAACTAACTTGCAATGACAATATCTCTTCTTCTGTCTATAATGTGGATAGAATTATGCCAGAATAGCTTCAACCTCCTCATGCTTCTTTTTCACCTGCATTGTGTCCAACTAGGTGGCCATATTATTGATGATGTCCTACTTGAAATCATACATCAAATTTTTTATTTATGTCTGAGAGGCCCCAGTGCCATTAATTTTTCCTATTGTGGTCCTATATCCTCTACCCTTCTTCACCACAACTCTTGAGTAATTAAGGAAGATTTTATTGATATCACCCCATGTAGATTGGGTGATATCTCCCCTAACCATTAGATCCAAGGCTTCAGTGCATCCTTCATTTATACCCCATAAGAAGAGAAGTTTTTGGGACTCCTCATTTAGCTGATGGTGAGTATTTTTTTGCAAACTGAACAAGAATCTTGACACATAATCCTATAGAATTTCATCCTCCTTTTGTGTCATCTTGAAGATGTCATCCTATCTCATATCATTTCCCCTTTAGTATTCTTTATACTTCATCAAGAATGCTACCTTCATTTCCTTCGAATCGTGTACAACATCCTAGCCTAAGCCCATAAACCATCTTAATGTAGACTCCTTGAGAGTTCTAGGAAACAATTTGAGCATATGGGCATCCATGGTGTAGTCCTAACTACAACAAAGGATGTAAAATCAAAGAGAAAGGTATGTGGATCTTTGGTCACTAGGCCATAAAATTTGGGGAGTGCTGAAGAGGGAATATTATTAAGGTTGTGGTTATAATGCTAATTAGTAATGGGAAATAGAAAGGTAGGGGGTTTTCCATCATGGGCGAACGCTGAGGGAGTCCTTACGGTTGGTAAACAACTAAAGGCAGTGGATTTTCTTCTTGATTATCTGGGTATTAGATTTTGAGATTGGCCAAGGATTCAATAAATGTATTAAACTAAAATATGCCTTCTAGAATGTGAAATTTTAGTGGATCACCTTCTGAAGATGAAGATGATGATGGTGACATAGGAAGGTATACAATTTCATCCATGAATGAACCCTCCTCTTCATCTCCTTCTGGCACAAAGATATCTCCTAAATGGTTGTTGGGTTAGTTTGGTAAGTACCTTTCTAGAGCGTCTCTTCTTCTTCTATGCATACAGATAAATGAAATATTATGGTGGTGGAGTGAAAGACTCTTTGATAGAAAACTCTATTTAAAAAGGATGTCCATGCTTTAATTGAATTCTACAAATGGCTGTGTAAAATAGCTTGACTCGACACCGTCCCCGGTAACGACACCAAAAATGATCAGTTCTATCAAGGTATCAAAAAATAGGCAAGTACCATAACTCAGGGATTGGACATCTGACCGAGCAGCTATCCTCCTCTTTAGAAACTCATTTAATTTATCAACTATAAGATTAGAAATATAACATTTAGATATGAAATTGTGTTATCTTACATTTAAAGAATTTTTTTGTGTATGACATAGAATGTATTTGAAATGTAGGGGGTAAATAAGATGATCTTCTTTTATCCTTAGATATACAAATGAAGGATCCAAATTGATAAACCCAAAAGAAAGGATCAATGCGTAAATGACTCAATCATTTGGAAATAAGAGCAAAGAGGAAGATCTTAAATACCTATTTATTTATTAGAATGTGTGATAGGTTTAGAAATATTAAGAAATTTAATTGGAATCAATAGGAGAAAAGTATTAATCTTGAAATATTGTAGATCTGAAGAATGCTGCTTTCGGGGGTCTACACTTAGTTTCTAGAAAATATGAGACCGAAACTGGAATAGAAATGCAGAGACAAACAAAACCCAGAAATGTTTTTCCATTCTGACACAATTCCACTTTGTACCCTCAAGTCAATGTCACCATTGACCCCAAATTTTTGATTCCAACCTAGGGAAGAATCAACCTAAAAAGTCTCCGACAAGAAATCTATTTTTGGATCCTAAAAGTTTTCTGAAAAGGGTATTTGAATCTGCACTCTGATCTATTGTTCTGAACCTGTACCTACAAGAAAAATGGATTTTTTTGATGGGGGGAGGGGTTTTCCTTGGTCAAACCCTAGTTTTGGAATTAGCATCAAAGTATAATTGAAAATGCATAAGTAAAACAAAGTAAATGAACAAATTCACCTTGCTTGTAGAATTCCTTGTGGCAGATTCGAATCTGCGAATCCATAAGTATGTATGCACCAAAAAGGATGTAGAATGTAGAATTTAGGATGTCAACAATCGATTTCTTGTAGATATTCAACACCAATCTTGAATGGGTCTTTGAATAGGAAGAGGCTTGGAGGAATGTGGATGGAGAAATCTTCAACAAGAGGGCTCTATGGAGCTTGAATCTTTCAATGTCCACCAATGGATCTCCTTGATGAAAGAAGTGCTTGAGAAGTTCTTGAGAATGGATGAATGCTTCAATGGATACTTGGATTTCTTCAAATCTTGCTTCTTCACCTTTGGATCTCACTCTTCAATTCTTTGAGTTCTTGTAATTATGCTTGATGATGGTTATGGTTGCTTGTGGTTCTTAAGTCTTAGAGAAAATGAGAGGAGAAAGCTTCCTTATATATGAAACTAGGGAAAAATCTTCTAGAGAGGCCTACATAGGATAATTAAATTCCAATTATACCTGCCCCTAGAAGAGGACCTATATTAAATATAATTTAAGATTTATTTTTCTGAAGATCAAAATAGTCGACTTGGAAGCGGCAATTAACTTTTTCCAAAGCTCGACATCCGAAAATCCTTAATTATATAATTTGAACCTTGGGCCTAAAAAGGTTGATTGTGACCTAGGTCAAGGTTGAGGTCGACCTTGACCCAAAAAGGTCAACCTTGACCCTGAGGTCAAAGTCCCAATTTTTCAATTTGGGGTGTCAGAAATAGGCTAGAAAAAGTGGGAATGGGGCAGAACAGGGGGATAAAGCTAGATCCAAGTCAGGGACCCATTCTAGGTACTTGACATGACCCCAAATGACTTACTCAAAAGTCTAAACCAGTCTACAATGGAAGTGCTTCCATTTTTTGACTATAAATTTAGCCCCCGCTTTAGCAAGAGTATGGACTCGATGCAAAATCTTGGTAAAGGAGATCATGAAGAACAAATAATCTTATTGAAATAAAAAGGGACTTAAGTCATTATCAACCCTAAGATCATGATAAGAGAGACATCACCAGTTAAGGAGAGAGAGAGAGAGAGAGATTACCTCGCCCAATGAGAAATTATGTCCCATTATGAACCACACAAGCAAACAATGCAATTGGAAAGATGGATTTGAACTGCCTAGTGAATGTGGCTACTCACTATTCAACCCATTAGGGAGATCTTGTTCTTAAGGACACCTTCCAACCTTAAGGGATCAAAACATTAAAAATTGAAACTAGAGGAATCAAGAGATCTGTGTAAATTTAAACTGGAGGAATCAAGAGATCCTATAAAGCAAAATATCCATGCTTTAAGGATTAGTCTTTAATCCATAAAAGGGAAAAAGTTATAAGTTTTGAAAATATTTTGAACATGTGTGTGTGCAAAAAGTGAGTAGAGGGTATGCCCCCACATTGGGTTCACCAAAATGTAAAGTATAAATTTGCATGGTCTCCTAAATAGTGTTTGCACAATAGAGATTTGCATATAAAAGAGGCCTATGCCATATTCAACCATTTACATTTAATTGTAATTGATAAGGTATGTAATTCTGGAAATGGAAGAAAAGAATAATGGAGTAAAATATCTACCTCACATCATAGCAGATCTGAAAATACCATTTTTTTGAAGTCTCTATTGAGTTTATGGAAAATCTTAGACTAGATCTGGAACAAAAATGCAAGGACAGACAAAACCCAGAAATCTTTTTCCAATCTGACACAGTTCTAATTTTGACCCTCAAGTCAATGTCACCATTGACCTAGAATTTCTGATTCCAACCTAGGGAAGAATCAACCTACAAATTATTTGACAAGAAATCTATTTTTTGATCCTAAAAGTTTTCCAAAAAGGGTATCTGAATCTGTACTTCAATCCACGGTTCTGAACCTGTAATTCCTGAAACAACACGTGCAAACATAAATTGAAAATGAGAAAGCAATGCATATATTTGAATATTATAAAGAAAGCATACCAAGCCCCCAAGGATAAAGTATTCCTACCAAACTTACAATCCATATTTTCTACCCCATGATAGTATCTTTTGAAATCTTGAATGTTGAAAATGGTAGATCCAAGAAGAAGGAAGGAAGGAAGGAAGAACTCTCTCTTGCTCCAAAGAAGATCCAAATTAGCTTGTCCACAAAAGGATTGTATGTATCAATGCATCATCATATCTTGTCCTTCTATATCATCCTCTTTCTTTCTTGCATCATATCATCTTACGATTTTCTCTCATGAACAAATGAAGGAAAAAGAGAGTGTTTATATAGAGATCTCAATATAGATCTCCTAGGGCAGTGCAAGGGACCCAAATTCAAATTTCACCTTGAATTATGGTCCAATTACAATGACCAACCAAGGAGGGGATGTATTAATATAAATATCAGGGAAAACACTTTTGCATCCAGACCCAAAGACCTATTTTAAGTTTTAGAACCCCGATAAGCTCCAGATTTGAAAGCGGAGACCACCTCCTAACAAAGGTCAAAGTTGATCTCAACCTTGACCTAGGTCAAGGGAAAACTTTACCTTGATCTATGTCAAGTTATACCTTGACATTGAACTAGGTCAGGGTTGATTTCAACCCTGACCTGAGCTTTTAGGCAGGTCTCCTTGGGAAATTTGCAGGATTCCCAATTAAACCGGGGACCTCAGAATGTGGGAAAACATACTAGAATGATGGATAAGGGAAAAAAGGCCAAAGAGAAAGTATGATGAAGATTAGGAGAGAAAATACATAGTTTCTACCTAAAAATAAAGTCATTGAGAGGGAAATCCAGGAGGATCCATAGGATCCTAACCCTAGTTTCACCTAGAAATGCAGAATCAAGTCCATATGCATCCCAAATGCAAATCTAATATGCAAGTGTACTAAAAAAGGGTGCTAAAACTACCAAAATGGAAGTGCTTACATTTTAATATGATACATTTAGCCCTCACTTTATCTTAGATATGACACTACATGAATATGCAAGCTAGAGTAAGAAAACATCATAAAGTAAAAAGGATATAGCCAAGTCCTCAATGTGGAGATCCTGCAAGAAACCAATAGTACCCAGAACCTGCAACACACAAGGTTAATGAAAATCCATAGAGAACCTAAGCCTTACTAATATTATTTTGAGAAGTGCATAGAGCCCTTTATGCCCCCTATTTTGGCTTACTAATTCTGAAAGGTGAAACAGGGTGATAAGGTTAGATCTATACACTAGATATGCAATTTATTTAAAAGTTACTTCCTAAACTAGTTAGGAGGATTCAAAATATTCCTAAACTAATTAAATATGTTAGGTATCTGAATCATGATTCCATTGCCATTGACGGCACTAAAAATAGAGCTACCAAACTCAAGTTATGATGAAAAGAGTGAATGTCTATCTAAATGCATATAAAAGAAAATTTGAATTTGACCTAAGTAAATATAAATGAAACCCTAATTTGCAGCTATAAATAAGATGAAGAAACACTTACCTTATCATTCTTACCATTTTCAAATCTTGGAAAGGAGAAAAATTCCAAAGAGACAGGAACTTTGAGTGAGTCACATGGAGGTCCTGAGAGAGTGCCTGACCAATGGACAACCACTGCCTGAGGTAGGTTTCTTGTTTTGATATTTGTGATTGATAAATTCCTATTTTTGTAAGGGAGGTTGACCTTGACCCAGAAAGGTCAACCCTAACCCAATTATGTCTAACTTGACCCTTTAAGGTCAACCGTAACTAGGAAGGTCCTATCCTTTCTGGGGATAAGGTCAACCCTGACCCAAAAAGGTCAACCTTGACCAAGTCAAGTGGGTATTGTAGTTGTTTGATGATAGATTACTGATCTAATGTTGTTTGTGCTGACAAGATCTTGTCCATTTCTGAGAGAACCCCTTCAGGGGGCTATTAATAACTGTTAAAGAGAACCTATCCAAGCTATAACACGATGAGATACAACTATTGAGAGATGTGGGATTTTACTGGGTAGCAGTCCTACCATAGATGAGGTTTCACCGATCCATGATATCAGCGATGATAGAAAGGTGGGATGAGGACACTTGTTCCTTCTATCTTCCATCAGGAGAGATCATGATCACACTAGATAATGTATACAAGATCCTATGACTTCTAGTCAGAGGTGATCTAATTAGACCAAGAGTGCAGCGCGGTCCTCCCGAGGTGTTTTCAGATGGGGAGTATTGTTTGGGACGAGTACCACAACTAAGGACCCAATCTGATCAAATCACTCTATTAGCCATACTAGCAGGTTTGACACCCTTGGTATGGAGAGTGATGCTATTTATACTCTTTTTGGTTGTAATACCCAACACAAAGGGTACAATCTTCTTAGCACCATTCACCCATCTCGTATGTAGGATGGAGAGTGATAGGATTGTTTTCTCATGGGGCCACAACATGTTAGCCCATATTTACCATAAGTTGAGTCAGTTAGTGAGATTTTAGTGGGAGAGTCCTATAGTATGCACCTTTCTATAGGTTTGGATGTTTGAGCATTACACATTTACCAGACCATAGGGTGTTTTGGTGATGGTAGATGCGAGCACAATAAGAGCTTTTGCATATCCTCTAGGAGATGTCTGGCAGTACGAGGATATCCTTTTTTGGAGGGTATTCTTTGACCATATACTAGGTATTGATGTGATATGGAGGCCATACTATCAGATGAAAAAATGGCCAGATACTCGACACCAACTAAGACACTCCTAGTAGCGCAAGCTACTAGAGGGTCCTACCAGTCATGCAGTGATGTCATATTATTATTATATAGTGATGAGATAGTTTGTTATAACACATGGGGTCCCCTAGATAGTACCTCTTTATGCATATCTGACAAGATACTATCAGAGACCTAGCACCCTACACTGACATATAGTAGAAGAGATTGTAGATAGTGAGAGAGATGAGACCAAGGATACAGAGGTAGATCCCACTGTTTCCTACTCAGGTGTTAGTAGAGACTATATCAGATATTGGAGTCTACAAGGGACCCACCCCATATTCCCCGATGACTAACCTATAGGTGATCCAGGTCTTTCAGAGAGGACACACCGAGGTGGTGACATACCAGAGGAGGAGGAGGATCATAGAGATGAGGAGGAACCCATCCCTGAGGAAGATGCCATGGAGGAGGAGAGGGAAGAGGAGACAGAATAAGAGAGAGAAGATGAGGGAGCATATGAGAGAGCATAGGATATGCCCCCAGGTGGTAGTACATGTGTAGATGATCAGGTGATCTATGTTGTACCATTGAGATCACGACGACCTCCCTATGCACATATAGAGACACCACCACTTAGACCTAGACATAGCGAGTGAGGAGAGAGTAGTCACTCTATGTCCCCACCATCTAGATCCTTTGGTGATACCCAAGAGGGAGATCCAGATATGATATATGTAATTTGATTAGAATATTTCAAGTAAATGTTTTTCTACAATAAGTACTAAAAATATGAGTATGTTTGAATTATGCAGCTAGTGTAACAGAGTGGAGGAGATTTGTGTCTGAGGTTGTGAAGGATACATGTATATCCTACTGAATACCAGCTAGCGAGCAAAAGTCCCTTATTGGAAAAAGGGATCCTGGAAGACATGCGGATATTTTTGCATGTGTCTAGCGAGAGCTCAAGTTATGCAAAGAAAGAGAAGAGAAATTGATGGCTGACCCACAGAGAGCTCAGGAGCATAACTACGGGAAGAACATATCAAGGAGTCATACATGGACTACCGTACCAATATCTTCAACCTCACACCACAGTGTAGAGAGAGATGGGAGCCACTGACCCTTAGAGAATAGAGATAGAGATTGATAGACAAGGCACATGTGCCATATATGTACCAGATTCATAGAAATTTATAGATATATGAAAAATTTTGCTTGCCTAGTTAGTTCTATGATTTATTACTTGTTCTTTTCATCAATACACAAAAACTTAACATAAAGAAAGAATGAATTTATGTATGAATGTATTCAAATCACATAACCTACAAAACTGACATAACTATTATATAGGAAAACATAAATACACAAAGAAAAATTGATGTGTTAGGGATAATAACGTTTGAGATGCATAATATTAAAAGGTTCCTTAAGGCAAACACCATTCATATCAGCAATCTTATAAGCACATGAAGTAAAATCCTCAATTACCACAAAAGGTCCAAGCCAATTAGGGCTAAATTTCCCATTTTCACCTAGTAAAGCATTCACATTCCTTTGATTTTCATATAAGACTAAATCACCTACCAAAAATGATCATTCAATCACCTTATGATTATACCATTTTTGAAGTGATTTATGATAAGCTTTAATATGACCCAAAGCATTTATTCACTGTTCATCCAGCATTTCTGATTCTTGTAATCATTGTTCCCGGAAAGTATCCTTGTCAATTATCCCATGGAATGAAACACGTAAAGAAGGTATTTCTAATTCTAATGGCATTATAGCATCAGTACCATAAACAAGATTATAAGGAGAAGTACCCATGGTGGTACGAACACTATTCCTATAATGCCATAAAGCATCAGTAAGTTGGGTATGCTAGTCTTTCGCATGCTTATTGACTGTTTTATTTAAGATTTGTTCAATAAATTTATTTGATACTTCAACTTGACCATTAGATTGAGGATAATAGGGAGTATAAAATCTATGTTCAATACGATATTTCTCCAAGAATTTTATGAATTCTTTATTCTTGAAAGAAGTGTTGTTATAAGAAACTATCATTGAAGGAATACCAAATCATGCTATAATATGATTAACGATAAAATCAAAAATAACATCCACAGTAGTAGAATGGAGAGGAATAGATTCTACCCATTTTGTAAAGTAATCTATAGCCATGAGGATATATGTATGTCCTTGAGAAGAAGCTGGTGATATTTTGCCAATAAGATCAAAACCCCAAATACTAAAAGGCCACAGAGCAACTTGATTATGAAGCTCGCGAGCAGGAGCATGAATTAAATTACCATGTTGCTGACACTAAGGACACTTCTTAACAAATGTAAAAGAATCTTTTTCCATTGTTTTCCAATAATATCCCATTCTAAGAAGTTTATAAACTAGAGATTTCCCACCAAAATGGCCCCACAAGAACCAGAATGAGCTTCTGCTAAAGCTATTAGAACTTTGGTTCTACCAAGACATCTTAATAGAAAACCATCATAAGAAAATTTGTAAAGCGTATCACCCAAAATGATATAACGTGTTGTAAGCTTCCTAACACGATTACGCATGTTCCTTGTTGTTGATTCAAGAAATGTATTACCTTTCAAAAAGTGAAACATATTTGAATACCATTCATCCAAATGAAAGTTAAAAAAATCAACAGTAAGCTTATTAGAAATTGCAAGGTGTTTAAGAGTGTGTATAGTAAATTGAAATTCTTGGGCATTATTCTCAAGGCAGACCAAGGAAGCTGCACTTTCCATGGCGTCTACATGTCGATTATCTTTCCTAGGTAAGGCATGAATCATATAAGAAGAGAATTGTGAAATAATATCAAGAGCCAATTCTTTATATTGTGTCATTTTATCATTCTTAGTCTGATAACCCCCTTTGATTTTTTTAACAATCAATTGTGAATCCCCGTATATTTCCAAGTTTTTAATATGAAGGGATGAAACTTCCCATAAACCAGCTATAAGAGCTTCATACTCCCCAATATTGTTAGTACAAGGAAATGTCAATTTGTATGACATAGGGATTGGTTTCTTTGTAGGAGGGACTAAGATAATGCCTATACCAAAACCTATCTTACATCTAGAACCATCAAAACATAATTCCGAAACATCTTCTTTCTTAATAGCTAAAATATTCTCATCAGGAAACTCTATTGAGGTGATGCTAGTATTAGAATGAGAACAAGGAGATTTGGATAGATAATTAGTTAAAGCTTTTCCTTTAATTAATTTTTGAAGGATGAAATTAAAATCAAATTTCGTAAGTAACATCACCCACTTAGCTAGACGACCAGAGAGATCAGTTTTTCAAAAAAGGTGTTTTAGAGGATCAAATTGAACAATCACATTAACCTCAACATTCAATAGATAATGCCTGAGTTTTTGACAAGCATAAACTAAATCCAATCAATGTCTGTCTAAATTGGTATATCTTGTTTCATAATCAAGTAAATTTTGACTAATGTAGTATACCGGTCTTTCCTTACCTTTGCTATCATGTTGAGCCAATAATTCACTCACAGCATGGGAAGTAGCGGAAGTATATAGATAGAAGGGTTTATCAAATTGAGAAGGTTGCAAAATAGGAGGATTAGCAAGATACTCCTTCAATTTATCAAAGGATTGTTTACATTCCTGGTTCTGAGAAAAAGTGGTATCTTTTCTAAGCAAGGAGGTGAAAAGAATAGTTCTATCGGCTAAGTTAGAAACAAAACAATGAATAACTTGTATTTTTCTTTGTAAGCTACGTAATTGAGAAATATTCTTAGGAGGAGTAATGTTAACAATAGCATCAATATTTTCAGTATCAAACTCTATGCCTTGCTTAGAGATTATAAATCCCAATAATTTACCAGAATCAACTCTGAAAGCACATTTCTTAGGATTTAATCTCATATTATAACTCCTAATTCTTTCAAATATTTTCCTTAAAATAAACACATGGTCCTCTCTTGGTATAGATTTCACCAAGATGTCATCAACATAATATTCTAAAATATTATGAATGTAATCATGAAAAATCAAGGTCATAGCATGTTGATAAGTTGCTCCCACATTTCTTAATCCAAAGGGCATCATGACCCAACAAAATGTTCCCCAAGGTGTTATAAACGCGGTCTTAAGTTGATCTTCAATAGGAATAAAGATTTGATTATAACCCAAAAACTCATCCATAAATATAACAAAGCATGACCCACTGTCAAATCCACAATCATATCAATATTAGGTAGCGTGAAATTATCTTTTAAGGATGCCTTATTTAAATCTTGAAAATTAGTGCACATCCTTATCTTATTCTCTCCTTTAGAAACAACCACAATATTAGAAATTCATTCAGAGTAATCAATAAAATGGATGAACCCAGCACTAATAATTTTTCAATTTCAGCTTTAACTAACAAGGCAATGCCTGGATTCATCTTTCATATTTTTTGTTTCACTAGTTTAACATTAGGTTTGAGAACAATATTGTGAGTAACAATATTAGGATCTATATCTGGCATATCTGAATATGTCCAAGCAAGTATATCCTTATATTCAAGAAAGAGGGAAACCAATTGATCATGTTCATCTTGGCTCAAACATTTCCCTACTTTTATTGTTTTTTCAGAGTCACTCTCATCCATTTGAACTTCCATAGTCTCCGTTATTGATAAATTACTTTGCATGGGAGAGTTCATTGGCAAAGGAGAAATATCTTGTTCATCATGTTCTCCAAAATAGGCTTCATTATTTAGACAATAAGGCTTTCTTATTTTATGATGAAATGTAGTAGATCTTGGAATGTAGACTTCTACTAGTCTACAATGAGTATGTTCAATTTCCATACTCCCGCTACTACTTGTTTTTAGATCGTGAAAAGTTTGCCGAAAAGGGTATCCAAATCTGCACTCTGATCTGCTGTTCCAAACCTGTACCTGCAAGAAAAATGGTTTGTTTGTTGGGGGGTTCCTTGGTCAAACCCTAGTTTTGGAATTAACCTCAAAGTATAATTTAAATTTTATAAGTAAAACAAAGTAAATGAACAAATTCACCTTGTTTGTAGAAGCCCTTGTGATGGATTCGAATCCGTGAATCCACAAGTATGTATGCACCAAAAAGGATGTAGAATGTAGAATGTAGAATATAGAATGTAGAATGTAGGATGTCTTAATTCAATTTCTTACATATATTATAAACCAATATTGAATGGATCTTTTGATAGGAAGAGGTTTGGAGGACTATGGATGGAGAAATCTTCAACAAGAGTAAGAGGGCTCCATGGAGCTTGAATCCTTCAATGGCCACCAATGGATCTTCTTGATGAATTGAGTGCTTGAGAATGAATGAATGATTCAATGGCTACTTGGATTGCTTCAAATATCAGTTCTTCACCTTTGGATCTCACTCTTCAAGTCTTTGAATTCTTTCAATTATGCTTGGTGATGGTTATAGTTTCTTGTGGTTCATGGTTCATGGTTCATGGTTAGAGAAAATGAGAGGAGAAAGCTTCCTTATATATGAAACTAGGGCACAATATTATAGAGAGGCCTACATAGGAGAATTAAATTTCCTTTAGACATATACCCCTAGAAGATTACCTATATTAAATATAATTTAAGATTTGTTGTTCTGAAGACCGAAACAGCTGACCCGGAAGTGGGAATTAACTTTTTCCAAAGCTTGACATCTGGAGACCCTGAAATTCTGGAATTTGAACCCTAGTCCTAAAAAAGGTTGATTGTGACCTAGGTCAAGGTTTAGGTCAACCCTAACCCTAGGTCAAGGTTGAGTTAGACCATGACCCAAAAAGGTCGACCTTGACCCTGAGGTCAATGTCCCAATTTTTCAGTTTGGGGTGTCAGAAATAGGCTGGAAAAAGTGGAAATGGGGTAGAACAGGGGGATAAAGCTAGATCCAAGTTAGGGACCCATTCAAGGTGCTTGAAATGACCCCAAACCACTTACTCGAAAGGATAAACCAGTCTACAATGGAAGTGCTTCCATTTTTTGACTATACATTTAGCCCCCACTTTAGCAAGAGAATGGACTCAACGCAAACTCTTGGTAAAGGAGATCATGAAGAATAGATAATCTTATTGAAATCAAAATGGACGAAGGAATCCTCAAGCCCCTAGGAACTTAAGTCTTTATCAACCCTAAGATCATGATAAGAGAGACATCACTAGTTAAGGAGAAAGAGAGAGGGTGTGATTACCTCTCCCAATGAGCACGTATGTCCCATTGTGAACCACACAAGGAAACAATGCAACTTGAAAGATGGAGTTAAACCACCTAGTAAATGTGGCTACTCACTAGTCAACCCATCAGGGAGATCCTATTCTTAAGGACACCTTTCAACCTTAAGGGATCAAAACATTGTAAATTGAAACTCGAGGGATCAAAGGATCCATGTAAATTTAAACTAGAGGGATCAAGAGATCCTATAAAGTAAAATATCCATGATTTAAGGATTATTCTTTAATCCATAAAGGGAAAAAGTTTTAAGTTTTGAAAATATTTTGAAAGTGCGTGTGTGCAAAAAGTGAGTAGAGCATATGCCCCCACATAAAAGTCATTGCTAATACTTTAATAGGAGATATCAATTTGATGGAAACATAAAAAACTCTACTGATTATGTTTCCACTACAAGATGCCCCCAAATGAAGACAAATCAAGGGAAATACCACATAAACATACAAAGAACACAAAAGGGATCTACCTACTATGGGGTTAGTATGATCATAAGATAACATGTATATACAGATATGATATTGTTGCAAATGAATTGACATCATTCCCTAAAGAAATTAGAACTACAATCACAATGGAGGAAAGAAAACTCAAGAGTTACGAAGAAGAGTCTTTTTGGACCACAACATGGAGACAAAAAAGAATTAGTGCTACCATGTTGCAAATCCAATCAGACTACACAAGGAAAACATTTATGAACAATAGCACAAGTAAAACATAACATAAAAACAACATATAGAAGAGTAAAGATACATATAGAGGAATTATACAACAGGTTTGATTCCTTTATCACATTGCACCAACAAAGTAACAAGGGTCATATAAAATAGTCTAACAAACATTTAGCAAATACATTACAAGAGAAGCACAATACAACATGCAAATACAGAAAGTGCTACCATGAAGGACAAGCCAATCAAGCGCATCACCTACTCTCCCCATCTCGGTTTATATCATTTAGGGAAGGTGGGAAAATTGTAAGAGGGACTATATCCAATACAGTAGGAATAATATCCAGTTCCAAACAAGGATCCTCTTGAGAATCACGTTGATCGATACTAGGTGTAATTGTCAATTGAGTTGAAAGCATATGAGGTAAGTCATTATCAAGATCAATGGTCTCATATTCATCACTAAGATCAATAGGATCATCAAGAGTATCCTCCTCATCAAGATTAATTAATATGGGATCAAAGATGCGAATAGGATCATCATACTCATTCATCTTAACATCATTATGAATATTTAATTGTTCCAACACATCAAGCATAGGTTGATTGAAAGAAGGTAAAGAATTTTGAAGAAGAGAAGCACGAGACCTAGCATTAGCTCTACACTTGTTACGATTTTCATTAGCAGATTTATTATGTTTTTCTTTATTTGACACATGTGGAGAGCTAGGAGGAATAACAACTGGTTCCATCACATGTTCAATAGGAGGACTGGTAGGATTTTTAGTAGGTTGAGAAATAACACTGGGAGTTTGAGTAATAGAGCTAGCTGTAATAAATAAAGGAGGTATAGAAGGAGTGGGCAAAAGACCATGGTTAAGATCTATCTGAGGTATGCTTAACTCAACAATATTGTGATGTTTATAGGCTTGATATGAATGAAAAAGGCTTTCAGGGTAAGGAGGACATGAATTAGGTAATGAAGGCCAAAAGAAATCAAGAGTAGCATAATCTCTAGGCGTAGAAGGTTGATACAAACTATGATTAATCATTTTCACTTCTCCATTATGAATGAAATTAAGACATTTATGAATAGGATAAGCAATAGCATGAATAGTAGTTATCCATGGTTTTACAAGGCTAAACTAGTCTACAATAAAATATAAGCCTTTTGTAGATCATCACGTCAGGTTCACCAAAATGTAAGATAAGAAATATAACATTTAGAAATGAAATTATGTTATCTTACATTTAAAGAATTGTTTTGTGTATGAAATAGAATGTATTTGAAATGTAGGGGGTAAATGAGATGCACTCCGTTTATCCTTAGATATACAAAAGAAGGATCCAAATTTATTAACCCAAAAGGAAGGATCAATGCATAAATGAGTCAACCCATTAAGGATAGGGATAAAGAGAAAAACCCTAACTCATGTTTTATAGAAAAGAGTGTTTGATAGGTTCAGACAGATTAAGAACTTTAATTGAAATGGGTAGGAGAAAAGTACTAACCTTGAAATGTCACAGATTTGAAGAATGTTTTATTTGGGGGTGTGCACTCAGTTTCTGGAAAATCTGAAACCGGATATGGAATAGAAATGCAGAGACGAACAAAACCTAGAAATATTTTTCCATTCTAACATAGTTCTGATTTGTACCCTCAATTCAATGTCACCATTCACCCAAAATTTATGATTCTGACCTAGGGCAGAATTGACCTAAAAAGTCTCCGACAGGAAATCTATTTTTGGATCCTGAAATTTTGTCAAAAATAGTATCTGAATCTGCACTCTGATCCATTTTTCCGAACCTATACCTGCAAGAAAAATGGATTGTTTGTTGGGGGGAGAGGTTTGCCTTAGTCAAAC
Organism: Thuja plicata; assembly: GCA_018584345.1. Taxonomy (NCBI): domain Eukaryota; kingdom Viridiplantae; phylum Streptophyta; class Pinopsida; order Cupressales; family Cupressaceae; genus Thuja; species Thuja plicata. The sequence goes on from MU227805.1 coordinate 3,713,669, forward strand.
CCCAATTCAGGAATTAACCTTGAAATCAATAATTGAAATAAAGAATGCTAGCAATTAGTAGAAGTAAATCTAATAATGAAGCTATGATACTCAATAGATATGTAATTGTATTTTGAATGTAAACAAGTATGTAAATATGAAAGATTGGACTCAAAATTAGAAACCATAAACCTCCATGAATGTATGCTTAGAATCCACCTTAAAGAGAGAATGAATGAGTCTTTAGGATGCACAAAGGATCTTGAAGGAAGATCACACCACAATGATGGATAGATCTAGGGCTTGAATGATGAATCTTGAATGCTTGAACCAAATTCCATCAAAGGCTTGGAAGATTGAATCCTTGATCTTCAATTGAGAACTTGAATATTTGAGAGGAAGAATTGAACACTTTGAAGGCTTGAAAACATGTAGAAAAATGGATGCTTGAACTTTTTTCTTGATGATAGTTGTTTGATTTGATCATTCGTGCTTAACATGGCTTAGAGAAAATGAGAGGAGAAAACTTCCTTATATATGAAACTAGGGCACATTCTTCTAGAGAGGCCTACATAGGAGAATTAAATTCAAATTAGACTCATACCCTTAGAAGAGGAAATATATTAAATATGATTTAAGGTTTTTTGTTCCGAAGACTGAAACAGCTGACCCGAAAGCGGGAATTAACTTTTTCCAAAGCTCGACATCTGAAAACCCTAAAATTCTAGAATTTGAACCTTGAGCCTAAAAAAGGTCAATTGTGACCTAGGTCAAGGTCGAGGTTGACCTTGACCCTGAGGTCAAAGTCCCAATTTTTAAGTCTAGGTTGTTAGAAATAGGTTGGAAAAAGTGGAAATGGTGTAGAATAGGGGGAAAAGCCAGATCCAAGTCAGGGACCCATTCAAGGTGCTTGACATGACCCCAAACTACTTACTCAGAAGGCTAAACCAGTTTACAATGGAAGTGCTTCCATTTTTTTACTATACATTTAGCCCCCACTTTAGCAAGAGAATGGACTCGACCCAAATTATTGGTAAAGGATATCAGGAAGAATAGATAATATTATTGAAATCAAAAGGGACAAAGGAATCCTCAAGCCCCCAGGGAGTTAAGTCTTTATCAACCCTAAGATCATGATAAGAGAGACATCACCAGTTAAGGAGAAAGAGAGAGAGGGTGTGATTACCTTGCACAATGAGAACTTATGTCCCATTGTGAACCACACAAGGAAATAGTGAAACTGGAAAGATACAGTTGAACCACCTAGTGAATGTGGCTACTCACTAGTCAACCCATCAGGGAGATCCTATTCTTAAGGACACCTTTTGACCTTAAGGAATCAAAATATTGTAAATTGAAACTGGAGGGATCAAGAGATCCTATAAAGTAAAATATCCATGGTTTAAGGATTAGTCTTTAATCCATAAAGGGAAAAAATTTTAAGATTTGAAAATATTTTGAGCGTACGTGTGTGCAAATAGAAATGTTCATAATGTATCATCTTAAAATGGAAGCACTTCCATGTTAAGAATGTTTATCCTTCCTTAGGGGGTGTTTTTGACCACCATCATATTGTCCTCTCATTTCTACACCCTCTCCTATTTCTCTGCCTATTTAGGACCCTGATTGGGCTTCTTCGGGCACCATCCATCCCATATGGCACATTTTATAGGGTTTTTGACTCCCTAGGTCAAGGTTGACCTTGAACTTGACCTAGGTCAAGGAAAACCTTGACCCTGACCTAGGTCCCCTTTTAATTTTGGAAGTATGTCGGCTGCCAAAGGTCATCAAAAGTTCATTTCCCGCTTCTGGATCAGCTGTTTTGGGTTCTGAAGAGATGATTCTTAAATTATATTTAATATAAGTCCTCTTCTAGGGGTATGGGTCTAATTGGAATTTAATTCTCCTATGTAGGCCTCTCTATAATATTGTGCCCTAGTTTCATATATAAGGAAGTTTTCTCCTCTCATTTTCTCTAAGCCATGTTAAGCATGAATACTCAAATCGAACAACTATCATCAAGCAAAAAGTTCAAGCATCCATTGTTCTACACGTTTTCAAGCCTTCAAAGTGTTCAATTCTTCCTCTCAAACACTCAATTTCTCGATTGAAGTTCAAGGATTCAAGCTTTCAAGCCTTTGAAGGAATTTGGTTCAAGCATTCAAGATTCATCATTCAAGCCCTAGATCTATCCATCATGGTGGTGTGATCTTCCTTCAAGATCCTTTGTGCATCCTCAAGACTCATTAATTCTCTCTTCAAGGTGGATTCCAAGAATAAAATCATGGATGTTTATGGTTTCTAATATTGGGTCCAAGCTTTCATATTTACATACTTGTTTACATTCGAAATACAATTGCATATCTATTGAGTATCATAACTTCATTATTAGATTTACTTCTACTACTTTCTAGCATTCTTTATTTAAATTATTGATTTCAAGGTTAATTCCTAACTTGAGGTTTGACTAAGGCAAACACCTCCCCCAAAAAAAATTCATTTTTTATGCAGGTAAAGGTTTGGAACAGTGGATCGGAGTGCAGATTTGGTTACCCTTTTTGTAAAACTTTTGAGATCTGAAAATAGACTTCTTGTCGGAGATTTTCTAGGTTGATTTTTCCCTAGGTAAAAATAAGAAATTCTTGGTCAATGGTGACATTGACTTGAGGATACAAATTGGATCTGTGTTAGAACAGAAAAAAATTTCTGGGTTTTGTTTGTCTCTGCATTTCTATTCTAGATCAGGTCTCATATTTTCCCGAAATTGAGTGCAGACCCCCAAAAATAGCATTCTTCAGATCTAAAAAATTTCAAGGTTAGTAATTTTCTCCTATCCATTTCAATTAAAGTTCTGAATCTATCTAAACCTATCACACACTCTTTTCTATAAAACAGGAGTTAGGGTTTTTCTCTTTATCCCTATCCTAATAGGTTGACTCATTTATGCATTGATACTTTCTTTAGGGTTAATCAATTTGAATCTTCCCTTTATGAAGTTTTGGATTAAGAGGAAAATATTACCTTTTTCATCATTCTTATAACACACATTAAATTTCTCCCTCACATTTCAATAAACATTGCAATTTTGAATGTAACAATATTCATCTTATCTTACATTCAAGTTAACAAATGCCTTCGATTTTATATCTTACATTTTGGTGAACATCAAATAAATAAATGGGTATTTAAGATCTTCCTCTTTTCTCTTATTTCCAAATGATTGATTCATTTATGCATTGATCCTTCCTTTGGGGTTAATCAATTTGGATCCTTAATTTGTGTATCTAAGGATAAAAGGAGAGCATCTTATTTACCCCCTACATTTCAAATACATCTATTCCATTCACTAAAAATACACAAAACATATCTAAATGTAATATTTATTATGTTAAAAACATATTTTTATACATTTTGGTGAAATCATCTATTTTATATGTTACATTTTGGTGAACCTGATATGAATCGAACATGCAACCTTCTAAAGAAATATAACATTTAGATATGAAATTATGTTATCTCACATTTAAAGAATTGTTTTGTGTATGACATAGAATGTATTTGAAATGTAGGGGGTAAATAAGATTATCTCCTCTTATCCTTAGATATACAAATGAAGGATCCAAATTGATTAATCCAAAAGGAAGGATCAATACATAAATGACTCAATCATTTGGAAATAAGAGCAAAGAGAAAGATCTTAAATACCCGTATATTTATTTGAATGTGTGATAGGTTTAGAAAGATTAAGAACTTTAATTGAAATAGATAGGAGAAAAGTACTAAACTTGAAATGTTGCAAATCTGAAGAATGCTATTTCGGGGGGTCTACACTCAGAATCTGGAAAATCTGAGAATATATCTGGAATAGAAATGCGGAGATGAACAAAACCCATAAATATTTTTCTGTTCTGACACAGTTTTGATTTGTACCCTCAAGTCAATGTCACCATTGACCCAGAATTTCCAATTTTGACCTAGGGAAAAATCAACCTAAAAATTCTCCGACAGGAAATCTATTTTTGGATCCTGAAAGTTTGCCGAAAATGGTATCTAAATCTGCATGTTGATCTGTTGTTCTGAACCTGTACCTACAAGAAAAATGGATTTGTTTGTTGGGGGTGAGGGGTTTGCCTTTGTCAAACCCTGGTTTTGGAATTAACCTCAAATTATAATTGAAATTGCATAAGTAAAATAAAGTAAATGAACAAATTCACCTTTCTTTTAAAAGTCCTTGTGGCAGATTTGAATCCATGAATCCACAAGTATGTATGCACCAAAAAGGATGTAGAATGTATAATGTAGAATGTAGGATATCTCCAATCAATTTCTTGTAGATCTTCAACACCAATCTTGAATGGGTCTTTGAATAGGAAGAGGCTTGGAGGAATGTGAATGGAGAAATCTTCAACAAGAGGGCTCCATGGAGCTTGAATCCTTTAATGGCCGCCAATGGATCTCCTTGATGAAAGAAGTGGTTGAGAAGTACTTGAGAATGGATGAATGCTTCAATGGCTACTTGGCTTGATTCAAATATTTCTTCTTCACCTTTTGATCTCAGTCTTCAAGTCTTTGAGTTCTTGCAATTATGCTTGATGATGGTTATGGTTGCTTGTGGTTCTTAAGTCTTAGAGAAAATTAGAGTAGAAAGCTTCCTTATATATGAAAATAGGGCACAATCTTCTAGAGATGCCTAAATAGGAAAATTAAATTCCAATTCAACCTATACCCCTAGAAGAGGACCTATATTAAATATAATTTAAGATTTGTTGTTCCCAATACCGAAACAGCTGACCTGGAAGCGGGAATTAACTTTTTCCAAAGCCCGACATCCAGAAACCCTGAAATTTTGGAATTTGAACCCTGGGCCAGAAAAATGTTGATTGTGACCTAGGTTAAGGTCAAGGTCAACCTTGACCCAAAAAGGTTGACCTTGACCCTAAGGTCAAAGTCCTAGTTTTTCAGTCTGGGGTGTGAGAATAGGCTGGAAAAAAGTTGAAATGCTGCAGAACAGGGGGATAAAGCTAGATCCAAGTCAGGGACCCATTCAAGGTGCTTGACATTACCCCAAACCACTTACTCAGAAGGATAAACTAGTATATAATGGAAGTGCTTCCATTTTTTGACTATACATCAACCCAGGGACATATTACTTGAAACGGGTCAGAAATGTATGTGCACCAAGGATTCTTACTTGGACCACGCTATGGCTACAGGAAACAAATTTCTTTTGAAAGGAAAATATTATATAGCTACAGGAAATAAATTGCTTTGAAAGGAAACTATTCTATAGCTATAAATAATGTTGGAAAGGCAATGCAGAAGTGAAAGCACTTGAAGGAACACTACAACTTGAAAACACAATCATAATGCTTCAACAATTCTACCTCTTTGGTTGCAAGAAGTGTTGGAATATCTTGCGGATTTGGCTGCAGGAACTATGTTAACACTAGAATTACAATACCAAGATGAAGGAAACTTAAACTATATGTAAATGATCCTATGTAGCTAACATGGATTCCTCACCAAGTGGTCCCCCTTGAGTGAGTATCCAAACTCAATTATACTAAACTATAGATTTAAGACTTCATTTGATATTGATAAAAAAAGTATTACAAAGCTCAACTGTAAAGCAACAAAATGTAAACTACAATTGATAACACCCTCCTTCTCAAGCAAGAGCGGGGCTTTATTTAAAGAAGGAAAAACATTTAACTACTATCTAGTCACACCATAGAGATAGGCAGAGTTTTTATTAAAACCCTATTAAACATGAAAGGAAACTATAAAAATAGAGATTGAATAGATCCATGAAAGAGGAAATAAGTTCTTTTGACAAAAAATCTAACTTCCCACTCCTTCCTAGATTTCCTTAAAGAATTTATTATGATGCCTGGGTCTTTGCTCATCCACTGCCACCTTGATCATCTTGAATCCACCTACTGGTGTTGCGCCTAAGGTTTCTCCTTGTGTAAATTCTGTAAGACTGGGTCGAGTGTCCAGTGCATGGGTGTGTTTTACCTTGTCAAGAAAATGGTTACTAAATCGATGCACTGCACTCCAAATGTTAGAATAGAGACATTTACGATAACAAACACCAAGATACACATACATCATTCATGTTTAAATAACTAATTCAATTCAAAGAGACATAACCATAATTCCAAAATAATTAATATATCATTTTCATCCAAGTGTAGCATATTTAAGTGTTTTTAACCACAAAATAGGTTTGGTGGTAGCATGCCACATAATAGAAAATAGAAGTAAAAGTATCTGGAAAAGTATGATAAAAGAAAGGAAAAGATCCTAGTAAAATTTGTCCTAGGGATTCTATAGTATGACATTAATATGCCTTATCAGTTAGCTTTCTCCAATTCTCTCCCTTTGATGGATGGTTATTTTATTGAAGCTTTCTTTCCCTTTGTGTTGTTCATCTTACTCCTTGATGGATATTTAATTTCTCTCTCTGGATGTACTTCTCCCTGATGAATATTTCATTGAAACTCCTCTCCCTTTGACAACAATGCCAAACATAAATATATCATTGAATCTCCTCTCCATCAGCAATAAAGCTCTGTAGTAGCCAACAATATTTTCTCCCTTTGAAGCTTTATGTCCCTTTAGTGGACTGATATGTCATTGTAGTCCATGTCTCATATTGCATCATCATGATTGATCTTCTGATAATGTGTAGGATGATGCAACCTCCTAGTTAGCTTAGTGACCAATAGACAAGAAACAAACCCCTAGTCTATTCCTCAGGTACTCAAATGTATCCTTTGGCAATGGTTTTGTGAATATGTCTGCTAATTTTTCTTTGCATTATACATATTCTAGTATCACCTCTTTCTCTTGTACTTGTTCCCTCAAGTAATGATACTTAATAGCTATGTGCTTTGTCTTAGCATGCATCATAGGGTTCTTTGATATGTTTATAGCACTAGTATTATCACAATAGATAATTACTGGGTCAAGAATTTCTTCATTCATACCTTTCAGCAATTTCTTGATCTATACAATGTTAGAGAAATTTGCTGCAGCAACCATATATTCTACTTCTAATGTTGATTGTGATATGCATCCTTGATTTTTACTTATCCACATGAAAAGTCTGTCACCCATAAAGAATTCTCCTCATGTTGTTCTCTTTCTGTCATCTATGTTTCCAGCCCAATCAACATTAGTATAAACTTGTAGCTCAAAGTTGCCAGCAATATTGTACCACAAACCAAAGTCTTCGGTATTCTTTAGATATCTCAAAATTATTTTGACAGTAGTCATGCGCAATTCCTTAGTATTAGCAAAGAATCTTGCAACTATACCAATTGCATGTGCTATATCAGGTCTAGTGTGTACAACATACATTAGCCATCCAATCATAGATCTGTATAAGGTCTTATTTACCTCATTTGTCTTTTCTTCCTTTGTTAATTTGCATATGGTTTCCATAGGTGTTCCAAATAGTTTGGAGTCCTCCATCTTGAATATCTTCATAAATTCTTGGATGTATTTGGATTGTGTGATGTAGATGCCTTCATCCTATTGTAGAATCTATAGGCCAAGAATATATTTGATCTCTCCAAACATTGACATTTCAAATTATTTTCTCATTTCATTAGCAAATGACTTGCATAGCATATCATTACCTCCAAATATGATATCATCAACAAATATCTCATAAATCAAAATCTTATCATCAGTTTCTCCTGTCAAATATAGATTATTGTTGTCACTTGTTCTAACAAATCCAGTACTAATGAGATAAGAGTGAAGTCTTTCATACCATGCTCTTGGTGCTTGTTTCAATCCATACAAGGATTTATGTATTTTACAAACCATGTTCCTCTTTTTGGGATCTACAAACCCTTCAGGTTGTTCAATGTATACCTCCTCTTCTAGTATTCCATTCAGAAATGTAGATTTAACATCCATTTGGTATACCTTGAATCCTTTAAAATCAGCATAAGCAAGTAGAATTCTCACTCCTTCTAGTCTAGAAATAGGCGCAAAGGTTTCTCCATAGTCAATACCTTCTTCTTGTGCATACCCTTTGCATACCAGTCTTTGTTTGTTCCTTGTGACTTCTCCATTCTCATTAAGATTATTTCTAAAAATCCATTTGGTACTGCTAATGAAATTATTGTCACTCAGTCTAGGTACTAATGTCCATCTTTTATTCTTCTCAATATTTTCAATCTCTTCATTCATTTCACTAACCCATTCTTTATTCTCAAGTGCAGCATTAACAGATTTAGGATCAAAGTCACAAATAAAACATCTAGTGTTAAGTGACTTACTTCTTGTTCTCATTCCAGCTCTTTTGTCTCTAATGATTTGGTCTTGTGGATGGTGTCTTCTGACATATTTAGAAAGTACAAGTTTAGATCTGTGTTCTTCATTTTGATCTTCATTATCACTCAGTTCAACATTGTGAGCATTTGCATGATTCTCGGTGTGTGTAGCTTGTTTCTCAGTTGCATTGTTTTTTCACTCAGGCAAGGTGTCAGGTTCTTCAATGAGACAAATCTTTTGTAATCTTTGAATTCTTTTCTTCTTTCCTCATCATTTTTCTCAGCAAATTCATCCACTTTAACATTTGCACTTTCAATGATTTTGTTAGAAGATTTGTTTAGACATTTATAAGCTTTTCTTTTAGTATAATATCCTATAAATATTACTTCATCACTTTTAGAGTCAAGTTTCCCATTTCTATCATCTTTCAATATATAACATTGACTTCCAAAAATTCTAAAGTAACTCACATTTGGTTTGTATACATACCATAGCTTATAAGGTGTCTTATTGGTGTCTTTCTTCAATTGAATTTGGTTTAGCGTATAGACAATAGTACTTACAACTTATCTCTAGAATGTTTGTGTGATTCCTTTTCTAATCATCAGTGTTCTGGCATAATCAATAATTGACCTATTCCTCCTTTCAACAATCCCTTTTTCTGTGGTGTTCTCAGTGCAGAAACCTATCTTGTAATCCCATGCTCATTACAAAAGTTAGTGAATTCATCAGAAATAATTTTTCCTCCTCTATCTGATCTTAAACATTTCAGTTCTTTTCCACTTTTCTTTTCAACTTTATCTTTATACCATTTGAACATCTTAAATTCTTTAGACTTTTCTTTTAATAACATGACAGTCATCATCCTAGAATATTCATCAATAAATAGAATAAATTATATATCACCATAATAGCTCTTTGTTCTCATTGGTCCACATAAGTTAGTATGGACTAACTCTAGAATGGTATTATATGTGTATGTTTTTATCTTGAAACTAGACTTTTTCATTTTTCCTTTTTGACAATTCTTGCACATAACATGGTCGGGCTTTGAAATACTCGGTAAGCCTCTTACTTTTCTTTTCTTACTTATCCTAACTATGTTGTCAAAATTTAAATGACATAACCTTTTCTTCCACAACCAAACATCTTCATTTATAACAAATAAACAAGTGATATTCGTATTGTCAAGATAGAATAAATTACCTTTTGTTTGTTCACCAGTACCAATCAATTTTCATGTTCCATTATATCTATATATAT
>MU227805.1:3723290-3759298 GCA_018584345.1 Thuja plicata
TATATATATATATATCTTTTCCTTTTTGTTCTCAAATGCAACTCGATGTCCTATGTTATTCAGTTGTGAAATACTCATTAAATTATAGTTAAGTCCTTTCACCCAATATGCATTTTCACATCTAATTAGATTATTCAACATGATGGTTCCTTTTCCTTCAACTAGGCTAGGTTTGTCATTACCCATCCTAACTGATCCACCATTATAATATTCAAAATTTTCAAAATTTTCTTTATCTCCAGTCATGTGATGAGTATAACCACTATCAATAATCTAGACATCATTTTTGCTAACTTTAGATATGAGTGCAGTTTTAACATACTTTTCTTCTTCATCTGAATCATCCTTCATAGAAACAAATACTACCTCAACATCTTGATTAGAATCATTAGTAGAATTTTTAGCTTTGTTCTCAACCAGGTAACAAGCCTTCTTGCCTTTATCCTTGTAATCTTGGTTATCTCTTCTGTCCAAGTGTTGGTTGCTTCTGTAGTCTCGGTCATCACTTATTTCATACTTACTTTCATAAGATTTTTCATTGTTTCTTTCATCCTTTCTCTTGTTAGGGTATCTAGTAGAAAAATGTCCAATCTCTTTGCAATTAAAATAGACCAATGGTAATTTACCTTTATATCTTCCTTTACCTCTATGTAATCTTCTATCCATTAGTGCTTGAAGTTCATCAAGTTCTTGTTCATCACTATCACTATCACTATCATTTCTCATAGTATGTTTGTTACTAGATTTGCTTATTTTCAGAGAAGATTTGAATGCAGACTCAATGGTTGGTAAGACACTATTGTCATAGTTGTTAATCTCAAATGAAATAATTCTACCAATCAAACTATCAAGAGTAACATTGTTATTTTCTACTGCTCTCATTTCTTGAATTGTAGATACTCTAATAGCATAAACAAATAATAAGGTTCTCAGAATTTTAGTTACAATTGTTTCTTCCTCAAGTACTCATCCTACTCCATGGATAGCATTAACAACTTCTTTGATTGTGGTACTATACTGAGTGATGTTCTCTCCTTCTTTCATTTTTAGGTCATCAAACTTTCCTCTTAGTCTTTTAGCTTTAGGTCTCAATACATTTGCATCTCCTCCATGTACTAGCTTGAGTTTGTCAGGCACATTTTCTTTGCAGAGGTGCAAGATTTGACATCTTCAAATTTAGCATCAGATAGTGAAGAAGAAAGTTCTATCATCATAGAATTGTGTTCATGTTTCTCTCTCATTTGATCAATAGTCAGAGGTCCAGTATATGCAACATATTCACTATTTAAGTATTGTGTGACATCATTTCCAATACCTGATAGATGAATTATTCTCCACCTTTTCCATGATGCAAAGTTGTCCTTGTTCAACTTAGGCACATCCCTTTTACTCATCTTGTGATCTTTAGCTTAAGTCCCTCTAAAATTTTCTTCCAAGCACCACAACTCTGATACCAATTGTTAGAATAACTGAGAGGGGGGGTGTGAATTAGTGGCCTTAAAATAATTCAAAAAATCCAACCAAAAATTATATCTCAAATATGATATCCTCTAGTTATCTTTCAGTCCATCAAGATGTATGCCTTAAATAATTGTAACAAATTATAAACTACTCCGAAAGATATACTGCCTATCTTTTCTAGACTTTATCGAGTAGCAATAAATAAAATTAGTATTAACCGAGCAATCCAGTATCACTACTTTGTAAAAAAATTATCAATGCAATGAAATAAATACACATTTGCAACATAGATTTTAACGTGGAAACCATGTTAAGGGAAAAACCACTTGGGACCAGTAACCCAAAATTTTCACTCTTCTAAAGTGAGTTCAATGAAGAGCCAACCCTGTTAAAGGTTACAAACACACTGTTAAGTGTGACCTTATTAGAGGATTCAAAACTAACAATTAGTATTTTGAGCTATCATTCACTATTTTGTCAACAAGAAAAAAATTTGATACTCTTGAGTATCTCAATAAAATAAGGATGGTTAAATCCCACTTGGTTAAGAGATTTTCTGAATCAATGGTTAAAATGTTATAGTAAATGACCTATTCAAAATACAACTTTAACTTGTAGATAATCAGATCTATTGTTAGTCCAATAATACCTCTCTAATCAATATGGACTTCAATTCCTTTTTTGTCTTCCTTTGTTCTGTTATGCTCAGTGAATGCTCTGTCCTTTATTGCTCGGTATCTGCAGAATTCCTTGGCTTTGTTCTTCAGCCTGTATGATCAGATCTACATGAAGAATTCTATATTCACCAGAATTTATTCAACATTCCTCTCGTTTAATAATTAATTCCTTGTATCTTTATATAGACATGATTAGCTTTTCAATCTCCTTGTTTTTGTCATAGATTACTTCTTGATCTATAAAATTCACCATGCTTTATTTAATCCGTAAAGCTCTCCTTATATTTTATTCCACAAATCTCTCCATGATAGTTGGGAATAAAATGTGCTTTAAATCTCCCTCTTTTCTTTAGTTCAACTGATCATTAATAATAAATCAATCAATCAGTCAGTCTAAAAATAGCTCCTGTCAGCTAAGTGTTTTGTGATTCTTTAACTTCAGTTCTAATTGGTCATCAACTCTAATTAGCTCGGTCATTGACTCCATTGGTACTTGGTGAAAACTTCAATTATGATTGATGTACAGTATGAACTTCTTGGTGTTCATTGTCCATTAGTGTGCACTGTCCGTTGGTGTTTACTATCGCTTGGTGTATACAGAACTTCTATGTTTTACCGATAACATAAAATTTATCTCTTCAGTCTCTTTAAGTTTATGACAATATGTATATGACCAATCAAACCATATCAAGTTGACATCAATGAAAATACAATACATTAATTGATTTAATGTCTTGCATTCACTTTTGTAGCTCATTGATCATCTAATTATCATCTTCAAACATTCGATCAGTTATAGTTCATCAGTTTTCTCCCAAATATGTCAAACATATTTGTTCATTCCCAAGGTTCCTTTCTAAGTGAAACATCAAATGAGTCTAGGTTTTTTATTGTCTCATAAAAGACAAGCGCTTACTCCCCTATCACTTAATAAAACACTACAAATAAACCTTTGTTAAGGTTCCTAATAAAAAGACTAGAGGAAATATAATGTTTTTTTGTATCTCTTAGGCAACCTGCAAGACAAGAGGTGGGTAGTTTGGTGTTTGTTAATGTCTTCTACCAATGTCCTAAAATTCAAAATGTTAGTAGTTTCTGATGTTAATCTTCATATTTGAGGTGTTGTAAAAGCCCAAATGAGTTAGTGACACAAAATCTTACTGGAAACTTTAAAAAATATTATCACAGAGCGTAGATGACAGTTCTAGGTTGTAGACGAAGATCTGCATAGATGATAGTTAGTAGGCACAAATGATATTCAAAAGGAGTGGATGACCGTCAGAGAGCATAGATGATAGTTAAGAGGCACAAAAGACAGTCAACATGCACAGACAACTGTTAGAGAACGCAAATGCTTTCCATAGCACAAACGACAATTAATGAAAAACCTAGAAAACAGTATACCTGACAGCACAATCCTTGAGGAGTGTAGACAAACAAACCTAGGCACAGACGGTGATCTATGGAGACAATGGTAAACCTACTCAGATGATAGTTTAAAAACCAGAGTCAGTTTACTATGATTAAAAGGAAATTTTTGAAAAAAAAAATTCTAGCATTTAACTCTGTAAAACTATAGTTTTGACAGAAACCCGAGAGGTAAAAACCCAAAATTTATTAAAAACAATTTAAAAAATTAAAAATTAAAGTCCTTTTTAGTCAGGGTGGAGATGACCATTCTGTATAGATGACCGTTCCAAGTTAGATACGACTATTCCAGATCAAAGATGACTCTGTGTGACTGGCTCTAGAAAATAACAGAAAATTTGAAAAAAGTTTTAAATTTTAGGGACGTGGGTCCCACTAGGAATGCCAAAATGTGTATGATAAAAACTTTCCTATGTGGAACAAGCTCAGACATGAAAATTTTAGAGACATAACCTATTCAAGATACATTAACATGTCAAAACTTATTCCTACATAAAGCTTTCAATTATAACCTCCGATTAGGCAAACAAGGGCACCCAAGCTTTGTTGATTTTCTCTTAGAGAGGGTTGTGGGTATGCTCTCCCAACACAATATCTTATCCCACTTTATTGAAAGATGAAATTATAAAAATGCAAACTAGATGCAAGCTAGATGCAATGATACTGAATAAATCAAGAACTAGTTATGGAGAACTAGTCTCAAGCATTCAAAGTATGAGATGGAAGTAAGAATGAAAACTAAATGCAAGAATAGTATTGAATGCAATAACTAAGAACTAGAAATGGAATGAAAATACCATAATAAGTGTAAACAAATACCAAACAAGGTTAGCAATGAAAAACTCTAAATGCATACAAGATCTCTAGACACAAATTAACGATAATAACTCTAGTGAAAAATTGATGGGTCTTTTACTCTTGGCAAGGCTCCTATTTATAGGATTTTGGATGGCTTGGGTGAGGTGGATTAGATGTGGCATCCACATAGGTGCCACATGAAGGACACATAAGCCATGCAAGTGTCCAAGTTTTCTCACACATGTGTGAGCAACTTGAGATGTAATGGGTCAATGTGTACTTCAAGTACACATGTAAGAGATTTTTCATAGATCATAAGCTTGGTCAATGAATCATTTTTGGAAAGTGTAAGAAAGTGTCATCAAGGTTCTAAGAAACCCTTTTTGAGAATTTTTAGAATTCTTTGAAAATGCAATTTTTAGAAATTTTCTCACACGTGTGAGAAAATAATTAGGAGTAATGGGTGTAGGAACCATAGAATTATCCTAATTAACCTTAGTTAATTAGCAAGTAGTTCTATTTGTTGAGAGTGGTGTGAGGTAGGGTAGGATCTAGGTCTAGATTTAGGGTTAATCTAAATCAAATTTAGATCTACTAATCATGGTTTAGAATAATATAATAATGTGAGGGGAATAAACAAATTGAAAATTTATTTAAAGGGGCATTTTATGCAGGGAAGGTAATAAATAAAACTTAATACACTTTTAAAGGGAGGTATTTAAATTAAATTTAAATTATATATAGAAAATGAACCAAATTTATTTAAATAGGTAGGAGAATATAACAAATATAATTAATAATTATAATGTTAAAGGGACAATTTTAGGTGTCTACATGAGTAACTCTCAAGGTTTCATCTTTATCATAAGAAGAGTGAGAGGAAGGATTCTCAACAATAGTGGGAATGTCATTAGTAGACATGTGTGTTTCATCAATAATCCTAGGAAACAGAGAGGACTCGGGATCAAAATAACACATTATTCTATGAATTCTTATCAAAAAGGTATAGGTAGGACTTAATGTTTTGAGATTCATGCACAAGGAAAAGAAAGATAGACGTGTTTGATATAAATATGCAAATCACTCATTAAATTTATGTGACATAAATGTAATTAAGACACATAATAACACATGAAACCTAATGAATAATATATCTAACCATCAAATCAAAAGAAGAAATCTAACACCAAAAATAGAATGGAAATGTTATAAGTTGGGTTTACCAAAATGTACAATAAAGGGGAACCTAGATACAAATATATGATCATGTATAAAAAGGAGATCTAACATCAAAATTAGAATGAAAATATTGTGATTTGGGTTCACCAAAATGCACAATAAAGAAAAGTGGTTAGGCAAACAATAAGGGGTTATAGAGTGGTTCCCTTGTACAAACCTAACCAATTCTTTGTTATTGCTGAACCAAAAGGAAGATGACCTAATAGGCCCAAGTAGGATTTAATTGTTAGGCGAGTGTAATGATCCTTCATGTTTGTGTGTATGTGAGAATTGATTAGGAAAAAAGATTGACTTATGCAAGATAAAAGAAAAAATAGGTGAAAATGACAAGATGCATAATATAGAAACTGACAAAAATAGACAAGCACACACAAGTACCAAAAATTGAAACCAGAAAGCAACATTGACCTAGGATTTCCATGTGAATTTTTTTTCAAGGAAGAGGTTTCCCAAGGTGTTATGTTCTAGGAAAGAGGGCAAGTGAGGCATCCTATTCCCGATAATTTTAATTAAACTCATTTTCAAACTATCCATTAGATATTATACTTTCCAGAACTGAAATAATGCATTCCTTACTTAATCCTACAAACTAGAAATCCCTTACAGAAGACCAAGAGTCACTATTATCTATTTCAACTTTAGGCACTATTACACTCTTAATTACCCCAACTCATTTCATAGGACATACAAATGACTCTCAAAAATATTCAAATTTAAAATTATCAAAGCTATCAAATTTACACAGTCCACTATGTAGTCAAGGATGGAGGATCCAAGAATGGAAAATCCAAAACTTGTAGCTAATACAACACAGTGGAAAAGGAAAATTTCAAAAAAGAGTAGAGATCAAAGATACCAACTTTTATAAATATCCTAAAATTACATCAAACATGTCGGACTATAAGGCCTTCCCAGTTACGGCCAAATATAAAGAAGATAAAAAATATCAGATCTATCCTAAGATATCTCTGCAAGTTTCAGGTCAATATCCCACTACTATACCTTATGCCATCCTTCTAAATTCCCTCTTTCTTTTCTAACAAGAAACCAATCCCCACATTTATACAAAACCACAACCACAAGTTAGCTCAAGAAATAACATTCGCCAAAGTAGGAAACGTCTTACAAATATAGGTCCAATCTTATACAAACATAACATAATAAGAAGTTATTACATCAAAAATCCATGAAGGATCCATGATCCACACGCTAAGATCACAATGGATAAGAAACCCACAATCTAGATCACAACCCAAATATCATGGTAAGTCCATGCTAGTCATGAACATGTTACCCACTGCCAGAAAATAACTCAAGCATGAACACCAATCAACCTTAAGATCTGTTCTCTTAGGAAAATCTTCCTAGATATGTCCACAATAATAATCCAAAACTACATAAGACAACTCACTCAAATGGTCCATTTATAACTAGATATTCACCAACCAGATCGCCAGGAATAGAGAATACACTACCGATCGACAAAACAAACATGGCTTGAACCACAAGAAACCAAATGAGATGAGACCATAGGAGGATGATCTAAACTCACCCCAAAACAACATATTGTGGCCACAACAATTAACTCAATCATCTAATCCATCACCACCTTAATTGATTCAAACTAGAAATAGGAGCTGAAAAGAACACTCTATTTTTGGTTGATGGAAGATCGCCAACTACCCTAGGATGCTCCTACATTAGACACCCTAGGTGAGAAGTGTAATCACCCAAAAATGGTCAAGTATACTATGAGTCCATTTATAAACATTAAAATTTAAATACTAGACTATATATTATGCTTAATCAATTTTGCATATTTATTTAATCTCTTATTTTCTTGATCAAATCGTCACTTAATCATTTATTTGATTATATCCTAAAGTTTGACCACTTTGTCCTAAGCTTTATTTAATTAAAAGAACATGCTCCATTTTAATTAAATGAAAGGAACAAATAATGTGGTTGAAGGAAATGCAACATTATTGGCAATCAGGATAGGTTCAACTTTAGGTATTCAAAAATTACATTTAGAAAGGGATTCTCTTGTGATCATCAATGCAATTAAGAATGGTCAAATGGAGGCATGACACTTGCAATTTTTAGTCCAAAATGTCTTGGAGGATGCTTCATAATTTTGAATAATTTTGAATCACTCACACCTACCAGGAGGGAAAAAGTGAGGCAGATGTCCTGTCGAAATGGGAAATAAATTTTGAAAAGGTGGGTGGTTTAGCTTTCAAAAATATCCAACTCAACGGATAGTTTCTTTAAGCCTTCTTTTAACTAAAATAGATATTATTAAGGTTTAAAATTAAAGTGTCTTTGACATGAGGCTTTTTAATAATTCACATGGTCAGGGAAAGGTTTCACATAATATTCTATGGGCTATGAATGATATGAAATTGACGAAGATGATAGGGTGTTTTGTCCTCCGATGGATGCGAAGTCAGATTTAAAAGGTGCGTTGGCAAAGATGCATTAAAGAGAATATTTATGGAGAGATTTTGGCGGCATTTAATTCATAAGTGATTGGACGGTAGCTCTATGAATGATATCCCACATGTGAATATAACATCATGGTGGATGCAGAGGACATTGGCATTTCCTAAATTAATTAGAAGAATGATGAACAAGACAGATGGGTGCGAGATGTGTAGTTTGTAATGATGGTTGATTACCGATTTAAGGCAATAAAAACACTCATTTTACCATAACACTGAGCGGTTTTGGCTTGTTTTTTTGTTATTGTTAACTATTATTTGTAGGGTTTTCTTCAAAGAGTGGTGACAATGTATGAAAATTTCACGGTCTAGATGAAGTGCCAGATGAAATATTTTATGGGAGCTACCAGTGAAAACAAAATTTTGGGGCTGGTTAAAATCAAAATAGATAAGATGGTAAAAGCAGTTATAGGATTGCTTGGACAAAAATTTCAAGAATTTTGGCTAATGAGATGGGACAACACTATGATAATCTCAATGATTATAGCTTGGGAGCTTGAATTAGGAGAGCCTATTGAAGTGGTGAAATGGGTTGCGAAAGCCCTCTTTACTGAAGACTTGCTTGGTGGCCTCAATTCCATTTTGGAATGGGTAGTGCCAGGTGTTGGGTCTAATTTTTATGAATTATTTGCAAATGAAGATAAAGCCAAGGAATATGACATGTTTCATTTCATCAGATGGGTAGGAAAGGAGGAGAGTTTTGAATACAAGAGGCATATTCATGGTGAATAGGAGAAAGTGAAGGAGGATATTCAAAAAGATGAAGAAATGCAAGCAGCAGTGATAAGAGCACAAACCTTTGAAATCCCGTGGAGGGCGAGGAATAGCCATCTTTGAAGGGTGAGGGAATTTGATGCAGCTGAGGAGGTTGACTAAACAATGGTGAAATCTGTTTTGTATGAATGCTAGTCTCTGTGGTAAAACAACCATAATTTTTTGGTCTAAATGTAGCTTCTATGTTTATGAAGCCCTTGTATATGTCGAGTATTCTAAGTGCTAAGCAGTTTATGTCTGTGATTTTCCCTAGAAAGCAACTACATTTTTTTAAATCTCAAGAAGAGCATGTAGTTTTATGATGTAAATGGGCATAGGCCTTAACTGGTTTTTCTATTTCAAGCTAAGTATGTAAATCTTTACCTTATTAATAAAAAAACATCTATTACCAAGCAAAAACAAAAAGTGCACATAAAAAAGAAAATAATAAATAATAAACAATAAATAATAATAAGAAATGTGCACTTTCCAATGAGATGGAATCTTTTGAAAAAGGCTTTTGCCTCTTTATCTCAACCACTCATTGTTTTGCCTCTTAATCTTAGCCTTTGATTTTGCCTCTTGAAGATATGAGCACATGGATAAACCAAGATTTAATCTCCACCATTGATAATTTATTTTTGAATCTTAATCTTGATCATCTGCTCATTTCTAATCTCCTATAAAAGGAAGCTCTCTCCTCATTCTTGGGTAAGCTAGGAAAAATTGGAAAAGATAGTGTTTGGAGATCTTGCAAATTGTAATTGGAAATCTTGGAGCTCTTACATCTTGCCCTTTTGGAGATCTTGGAATTCTCGCATCTTGAAAAATTCTTGCATCTTAGCTCATATTTTATTTTGGTATCATTGAAGCATTGCATTATCATTTAGTTTTTTTATCTACTTTCTTACATCTAGCTTAATTCATCTAGTTTAGATCTAATTTTGTTGCATTTATTGCATATCAATTTTAGCTTAGATCTTGCATCTCATCTTAGATTACTTTGCATTATCATTTGAATCTTCTATTCTATAGTGCACCTTGCAGGGATCTTTCTTACTAGGTTCATTTGAGAGCCACCATCATTATCTACTTGATTCTTGCATGCTATGGATAGGAAGCTATAAGCCGCTTCTTGAGATTTTCTCCTCATGGATTCTCTCAAGTGTAATGGTTTATAGAAGTGTCACATTTTGATCACGCATTTTTGGCACCCATCATGGGGCTGATGCCCCTAATTTTCCTTCATTTTATTCACATTTTCAGATTCTCTAATCTTTACATGGTTGTTTTATTAAATATTTTCAGGGCTAACCCTTGAGCAGGTTGAGTTGAAGACAAAACCTAGGGTTTTTTTGAAATATTTCATCATATCTCACAAACATCTTAGATTTTTGGTCTAAATTTTTTATTGCAAGTTGGGGATGGTTCTAATGTGTCTTAGTCCAAAAATTAGATTTTCCTAATCATTTTTCTGTGAGTTATAAATTTTTTTATGATTTTTCATGAAAATTTATTTTTGGTCACAAATCTGAAATTTTTTTGGAAAATTTAATATTTTTGGAAATCTCTAGAAATTCTATAGGTAGTATGTTCTTTGTGTTTATAATTACAATGAAATATAATACCTTAAAAATCCAATCTTTGAAAACTAGTCTATTTTGGTAAATTGAGTCCCTAGGGTACAAATCAGAAAATATTGCTAAAATTTTTACATTTTTGGAAATATCTTAGATTTTTAGCATGGGTATCTTCTTTTCATTTTTAATTTTGGAGCCTAAATTATAGAAAAATAGAATTCAGATCTTGTTGACTAGGTCAAAAGAAAAAAAAAAAATATTGTGATGAGCTTGCACCTTATTTTCAGTTCATTTCATTGCATCTTGCATTTTAGGGTTGCTTATTGGGTTTTATTGTAGCATTTTGATCTTTTATTTCCTTCCTAACAATGTGGTTTTATATGGTTATTGATTTCATTTGTATATCTTTTGTTCCCTCACTTGTGGTTTTGTAGGATCCATTTTCCAAAGGAATTGTATTAAAATTTTTGAAAATTACGTTGGAGGTATGTAACTAGATCTTGCATGTCTTTTCTATCATAAATCACTTTTCATAGGAACATATCTTAATTACTTTTCTTTTTATAAATGATTTCATGTGCTTGATGTTTTTGGGAGACACTATGGAGTAGGAGAGTATGTTCTTTTCCTTATGGAAAATCATAAATCTTGACTTTCATTAGCTATCCATTTCTTTCTTGCATTTACCTTTAGAGGGCCTACCAAGAGAGAAATATTTTGGGAATGACCAAAATGGGGAACAATCAGACCTGGCTACTCCATCCCACTATAATAAAAAACTTCCTTCAATCCAAAGAGAGGAGAGACTTGGCTATTTTCTATTCCTAATGCCTCTTCACATGTAGGGCCTAGTTGCCTCAATCTTGCTAAGCAAGACTACACTTGATTGGGCGCCAAGTAGGTCCATCTTGGTCTCAATCTTGTTTACAAGACTACAAGGGGAATACATTCAACTTGTATAGGGTTGAGAGGACTCAATCTTTCTTGTGAGACTATGCATTTTGAGTGCTTGTAGGGCTCTAGGCCTCAATTTTTCTTGCAAAACTACAAGGGATAGTCATGAACGGATGTCCTTACTAGACACTTTTAGATAGAAGCTACCCAAATAACCTCCAAAATTATAATCATCTTTGTGAAAGGATCGATCCAAGTGGTTTCTCAGATTTACCCAAGATTTTAACACTCAACATTTGTATTCCCAAGGGCATAGTCCTGGAAAAAGAAAACATCACTTTGTGTGAGGTGAAGGAATATCTAGTGTGGGAAAAGATTTTTATACTAAGCCAAATTTTACTTAGGTAGCTTTTGTTTGATGTGTCTTCGATCATGTTAAGACCCATGAAAATCATTTGAACATACACATGATGGTACTATTCATAGGGTTTTTGTTTTAGACCTCACAAATGCTTGTATCATGCAAGGTTGCTTTGTCCCTTGCTTGATTGTTTGAAGACTACTCTATGTGTCACATTTTCTTTGAAAAATTGATTCTGAACTTCAAACTTGCTGTTACAACTGAAATTTTTTATTGTCACAAATTTCTAATTGGTCAAAATAAGGTTTTTGAGTCAAAGATTTGGTCTTTTTTATGTTTGTTGTCCCAGTCTCGCCTACAGTAGTGAGAAATATCGTGCGACAGTCTGAAACATCATCCTGTATCATAAACAAATATCATCCTATCCTAAAATATCATCTGGATTTTCTATGGTTTGTTGCCCAGTTTATGATCTGAGTGGGTTTGGTCTTCAATTTACTCTTAGCTGGTTTGGGTATGTGCACCAAGTTGTGGACCAAAAAAGTGGACACATCTTTAAAAAAAATTCAAATTTCATATAACCCAATCAGGTTATTGAAAATTTGAAATTGTTCTCGGCTTGGTAACCAAGCCTATAAAATATTATTAAAAAACACAATCTGTCTCAAAACCTGACTGGGTTTCTAAATTTCAAATAACCTGATCGGATTCTAAAAATCAAAAAATACTTCAAACCCCGATCGGGTTTTGAAGAAGTAAAACTTATGCATTTTATTCTCCATAACCCAATCAGGTTTTGAAGAAACTAAAATAGACTTTGCTCTGGAAGCCATAACTTCCACATACGGAGTTTGATTGACTCTGTTCAAAAAGTGTAGGAAATATCTTGAAATTATCTAACACATTATTAACCTATGATCATCTTTAGGCATCAACATTTTTTCTACCATCCATTTGAATCAAGTAAGGTATAAAATAGGTACTCATTATTGTCCATACATGAAACATATAGTAAAATAAGTATGCTCTCTCTCTCTCTCTCTAATATTAGGAATAGGAGATAATAAGAGAGAGAGAGAGAGAGAGAGAGAGAGAAGTAAAATTTATGCATTTTATTCTCCATAACCTGATCGGGTTTTGAAGAAACTAAAATAGGCTTTGCTCTGGAAGTCATAACTTCCACATACAGAGTTTGATTGACTCCATTCAAAAAGCGTAGGAAAGATCTTGAGATGATCTAATAAATTATTAACCTATGATCATCTTTAGGCATCAGCATTTTTTCTACCATCCATTTGAATCAAATAAGGTATAAAATAGGTACTCATTATTGTCCATACATGCAACGTATAGGAAAATCAATATGCTCTCTCTCTCATATTGGGAGTGGGAGATAATATGAGAGAGAGAGAAAAGTAAAACTTATGCATTTCATTCTCCATAACCTGATCAGGTTTTCATGAAACAAAAATAGGCTTTGCTCTGGAAGCCATAATTTCCACATACGGAGTCTGATTGACTCCATTCAAAAAGCATAGGAAATATCTTGAGATGATCTAACACATTATTAACCTATGATCATATTTAGGATTCAACATTTTTATACCATATATTTGAATCATGTAAGGTAGAAAATAGGTATGCAGAGAGAGAGAGAGAGAGAGAGCATTTCATTCTCCATAACCCGATCAAGTTTTGAAGAAACTAAAATAGGCTTTGCTCAGGAAGCCATAACTTCCACATACAGAGTCCAATTGACTCTATTCAAAAAGTGTAGGAAGTATCTTGAGATGATCTAACACATTATTAACCTATGATCATCTTTATGCATCCACATTTTTTCTTCCATCCATTTGAATCAAGTAAGGTATAAAATAGGCACTCATTATTGCCCATACATGCAACATATAGGAAAATCAGCATGCTCTCTCTCTCTCTCTCTCTCTCTATCTATCTATCTCTCTTGTATTGGGAGTGGGAGATAATATGAGAGAGAGAGAGAGGTAAAACTTAAGCATTTCATTCTCCATAACCCGATCGGGTTTTGAAGAAACTAAAATAGGCTTTGCTCTGGAAGCCATAACTTCCACATACGGAATCCGATTGACTCCGTTCAAAAAGCATAGGAAAGATATTGAGATGATCTAACACATTATTAACCTATGACCATCTTTAGGCATCCATATTTTTTCTTCCATCCATTTCAATCAAGTAATGTATAAAATAGGCACTCATTATTGCCCATACATGCAATATATAGGAAATTCAGTATGCTCTCTCTCATATTGGGAGTGTGAGATAATATGAGAGAGAGAGAGAGCATATTGATTTTCCTATACATTGCATGTATGGGAAATAATGAGTGCCTATTTTATACCTTACTTGATTCAAATGGATGACAAAAAAAATGTTGAATCCTAAAGATGATCATAGGTTAATAATGTATTAGATCATATCAATGTCTTTCCTACACTTTATTAACGGAGTCAATCGGACCCTGTATGTGAAAGTTATGGCTTCCAGAGTAAATCCTATTTTAGTTTCTTCAAAACCCTCTCGGGTTATGGAGAATAAAATGCATAAGTTTTACTTCTTCAAAACCCGATCGGGTTATGGCTTGGGAAGAGCTTTGGAAAATGACCCAAAGACTTGGAGGCTCATTTTCCCTCCATTTTTGTTCGTTTAGATATTTTTCATCTTGTAAGATGAATTCTTGACTTTATCTTCATCAGGTTTGCAATTTGTCAACTGGGTATCTTTATAATTTTTACCATAATCTCATACGTCTTCTTAGCTTTCTAACCATATAAAGTTTTCTCTTTTTGGACAACATTAGCATAGTAACTTTAATTTTCTTTACCAGTGTTTCTATTGTCCTCACAGACACATGTCTATCATTTTTTTAATAACTTTTGATATACTTAATAAAATTACAAATAAATTACATATTATTGTTCTACACTATATTATATACACTTTTTTTAATAAAAAGTTTTCATTTTCAATTATTTTGATGCAAGTTATGCCCCGTGCAAGAACAGGTACCGAATTTTCAAGATGTAATCACTTCAAAAAACCACAAAAAAAAATACTCATCAGAAAATTACAAAAAAAATACACAACTTCTAGATCTCACTCTTACCTATCATCCTAGCGAAGGGATTTAAAAAATATTGAATATAGCTATATCTTTTGTACTGCGCATGGAAACAACTATGTTATGTTTTTCCAAAAAAATCAGGAACATGTTTTTGTGTGCACAAGGTTTAACCCTCTTAATATTATTAGTTTTTAAAAAAACTTAGTGTTTTAGAAACTAGATTTAGAGCACTACAATTTTTGTTTTTTACACATCTTATTTTGAGTGCATGACCCTCAAACACCTTTTCCAAGATTAGGTTTACCCAATTTCAAAAAAAATGTCTCCACTTATACCCCGCTTTTTGGTCCACAACTTGGTGCACACACCCATTTAGGAAGTTTATACTTGATTATTTCTAGTCTTTTGGTTTGAAATTAGCAGGTTAGGGATTGTTTTTAGCTTAAAAGGATCACCTAGATACCTTGATTATATTCTTGATTAGTAAAGTTTTTCACTTGTCTATCCGTTTTGGTTATCTTTATATTAATCTTCACGTTATCTCTTGACTTAGGCCACAAGTGTCATACACATGGATCTTACCCACAACTTGGGAACTTTGTGGTAATTCATCTTGATCTTATGTTACTCTCTTTTACTTTTTGACAAGTGAACACTTTTTCTTTTCTAGTGTGGACATCAAGTTGTCTTGTGTCATCTTAATTAGTTCTTTACATTCTTAGTCATGTCAGTAATAACTAGATATCATATTGATCAAGGAAAGAAACCTCCAATTATCTTTGACCAATTACCTTTTCCTACTAGGCATCAGCATCATCAAGACAAAGCACCTCAAATTACCTTTGACAAAGAGGAAGATAGTACCGAAGTTTGGTTTGATCCTTTTGGAAGCACCTTTTATAGTACTTGGGAGACACCTCTTGCCTTATCAAGATCTAAAAATATTTTATCTCTCACCATGTCCAGAGAAGAGCATAACAAGTTATTGAATGATCTCTTTGAATACAATAAAAGGTTAAGACAAATGGAGTTAGAAAGAAATGATTACATGGAAGAAGAACCAACCCGTTTGGATAAACAATTCAATACCAATTCCCTTGGAGATCATGGGAATAATACACCTCTAAGATCTCCCCCAAGGTCACAACACAATGGATTTGATCCACCTCCAAGATCTTCATATTATAGGTTTAACTATCAACATGGAAACAACGCGGAGCATGAGATTACTGAAGAAGAGCTCCTAAAATTTCAACAAGATGGCCATTATCAAAGACTGATGTTAAAAGTATTGGAACAAAATGGTGATCAATATTTCATGCACTTGGGTTGTAAAGGGCTGAAACTCCCTCATGACTTTGATGTTGATGGATTTATTTGAAGAAGAGAACCTCACATTTGGAAGTTTCCATCAAGGAAATACAAAATTTGAAAAATTAAATGTCAAACTTTAAAAGGGGAAAGGGGAAGCCTAAGTCATCATTTTCTATCGAATCCATATGTTCTCTACCTTTTGACAAGAGTCTATACTTGGTGCCTTTTAAAATAGATATTGGCATTCCTAAATATGAAAAATATGATGGAAATGGGGATCCACATGACCATGTTTGAAAATTCTATGCTTTGAGTATGCACTTTATGCATGATGACACTTATCTTATGAGACTCTTTCCTAGGAGTCTAAATGGCTGAGCTATGGAGTGGTTCATAAAAATCACACCTCCACTCAAGTCTTTCAATGAGTTAGTGCAAAGTTTTATTCAACAATACTCTTATAATATTCAGCACCCTGTGACAATGCTTGACCTATACAACATTAAACAAAAACAAGGTGAACCTTTTGTTACATTCTTGAAAAGATGGACAAAGATACACTCAAGATACCTATGACAACTTCCAGAAAAGAAGAAGATTGATATCTTTGTTAATAATATCATACCTAAGATGTATTATGATCTTAGAAAGAAAGTTTTTTTCACCTTTAATGATATGATTGAAAGTTCTTTTTGAATACAAGATGTTTTGGTCAAAAAGGGTGAGATCACATTGAGAAAGGACAAGTCTACAAATGGTAATGGATATAAAAAAAGAAAAGAATAAGCCTTAGAATAAGAAAAATCATGCGGTCAAGGATGGTGTTGTTGATGAGCCTAAGCCTAAAGAGCCCATTTTTAACTTGGCTAGGGCTATCCTAACAACCAAAAAACAAGGAGCTACATGATCTAATGATTCTAATAAGGCTAGATCTTCATGGGCACCTAGGCTTAAGCATGATTTTACTCCCTTGGGAGATTCATGTGATCTGATACTTAAGACTATACTTGACAACAAGATTATCACAATACCTGAATATGCTAAACCATACGACCTAGAAGTGAAAAATAAGTAGTGGAATGACAA
This sequence comes from Thuja plicata, assembly GCA_018584345.1. Taxonomy (NCBI): domain Eukaryota; kingdom Viridiplantae; phylum Streptophyta; class Pinopsida; order Cupressales; family Cupressaceae; genus Thuja; species Thuja plicata. Next base: position 3,740,486 of record MU227805.1, read on the forward strand.
TCATTATTGTGAGTATCATAAGAACAAAGGACACAAGACCGACAATTGCGTAAAGTTGAAACATGTCATTCAAGATCTTATTGAAGATGGAAAATTTGGAGTGGATGGTCTTGTTAATAATTCTGAACATAGGGCCTTTAAAGAACCATTCCCTAAGTATGGCAAAGCAGAAACATCAAAGAAAGATGAGGGAGCTAAGATCAGCTATACTTATACAAATAGTGACAACTTTATCAATATTCTTGAACCTATGATTGAAAATGTTAACACAGTGAGACATAATGGACCCACCTATGATTTAGTTACTGATGAGGCACCTAAGGTTATCTTGAGAGGTGTCAGTTCTTACATACAATCCCAATCTTACAATGAGAGTAATCACATGATCATGCTTAGAGGCATCCACTCCCCTTCACATAGGGAAAGTTTGAATGTTTTCAATAGGATTCAACTTAAGGTTATGTTCATAGGTCCTACTTCTTCCAAGAAAACTAATCCCAAACAAGTGGCATCCTCTTCTAAGAAAGCCTCTACTTATAGTAAGTCAAACTACAATCTAGTAGATCAACTTCAACATACTCCCACCCATATTTCAATCTTTGAGTTGCTAGAGTTATCACCTATGCACAAGGAGATCTTAGAGAAATCTTTACAAATAGAAAATATCCACAAAGACATTGATACTAATCAATTTTGGACCATGGTTAATCCCATTACTACTCAGCATTACCTTTCATTTTTTGAAGAAGATGAGAAGTCTTTAGGTCATCCCCATAACCTTGCCCTACATATTTAAATCTAAATCTACCAAAATTGAGTCAAACATGTGCTGATAGATAATGGAACTAGGTTAAATATTTGTTCTTTCAACGTGATTAAGAAGTTTGGATTGTCAGAGTTCACCATTGATCCAAAGAGGAAGATTACTATTAAGTTCTATGATGTAGTTGAAAGGTCTTCCAAAGGATTGGTTGTGTTACCAATTCGGTCTGGTCCAGTAGTAAAAGATGTGGTTTTTCAATTTCTTGATATTCCCTTTTATTAAAACATATTGCTAGGGAGACCATGGATCTCTGATATGCAAGTGATTCCCTCTACCTACCATCAATGTATAAAGTTTCTCTTCAATGGTACCAAGATTTCCATTCTAGGGGATAGTTCTATGTCTATCAATACACTTACTTCTAAATCCTTATTACCACATAATAGAGCTGTGGATGAAACCAAGATTAATCTCGTTGATTGTGAGAAGAATTTAAAAATGCTAGATATTAGAATGGGGGAATATTTCTTAGATTCCATTACTACACTCCCAGTCTCCCCACATTCTTATAGAAAACCTTCAGAGGATAAGAAACCTTCATCTTCCGCTATGACATGTTATGATACCTTTGTCCAATCCTCCATATCTCTAGAAGATGAAAAAGAAGAACAAGATATTAGGGAGGGATCTATAGAGAAAAGGAACCCGAGGAAGTTGTGCTTACTACTACACTCTCTCCCAAAAGATACAAAAATGCTATGAATTCCTAGCTAGGATGGGTTAAATAGGTCATGGTCCTTCGAGAAATAAGAAAAATTCCCTTTCTAAACCTCTGAGTCACACAAATGGAAGGAAATATAAATATAATAATGACTTGGAATTCTCTAATGTGCAACCTATTTTTGACTAGTCTCCTAATAATTTTAGTGATAATGAATCTGAAGAAGATATTGTACCTACTCAAACTTTTAACCAAGATGGGGAAAAATTTGTTCCCTCTACTTCCATCATTTAAAATGATGAAGGATCTTCACTAGAACATGATGATGAAGCTTCTACATCACACAAAAATGATCAGTCATATGTTGAAGATCCTAACACAGAACGTATTTGCAAGAACATGACACGATTATTACAAAGAGAAAATAGTACAGACTCACAGGAATATGAATGGGATTCTCTCTCAATTCAATCACTAGAAGTGGGAATAGACATGGTGCATACTTATACTAACCAAACTAAATTTTTCAATGAGTCACCCATAGGTCCTGACGTGATGAACTTATATGTTGCTTTCATTTATCAAGTTAACCATGCTAGGAATCAGATGGATCCTGGTACTTTTGAGGGAGACCTTATAGACTTTGAACATATTTTCACCAAAGATGACCTTCCCCATATTAATGCATTGGAACCTTCAACTTCTCTTCCACTCATGTACCCTAACCTTATTGATTGGTCACAACAGAACCAACAACCAACATTACCTTCTTTCTAAAATGATTATGAAATAGCCTGCTACATATATGCTATTGAGCCTATAGATTTTTCAACCAGTGAACCAGAAAAAAACATGACTAAGATAGATATCGAGTACCTTAGTCATAAAATAAAAATAAAATTGAAAAATGATAGACGCTCTAATGGAAAAAAGCACTTTGTGGCGGTGTCAGCATAAGAAATTAAAAAAAATACATATCTAAGGGTGAAAACCTCTTTGAGGTGCTCGAGGATGAGGTACTTGGTAGTCTGCCTAGTTATTTTAAAGATAGATCTTTAGTATTGATAGAGCCAACATAGACTATAAATCTTGGGACAACTGAAGCACCTCAAATCATACATTTGGCTCAGTCTCTATCAGCAGATGAAAAACAACAGTACACTAATTTCTTCAAGGAAAATAAAATTATTTTTTCTTGGACATGTGTAGACATGCCAGGGTTGGACACTAATCTAATTATGCATCATCTATCTATACCTCCTAGTGTTAAGCCAGTAAAAAATAATTTATGAAAGAATTTTCCACACATAGCTCTCCTGGTCAGAGTTGAATTAGAAAAACTCTTGAGTGCTAGATTTGTATGAGTTGTAGCTTATGCTGAATGGATCTCAAACATTGGACCGATATCTAAACTTGTGCATGGGGAACCTTTTTTTGGAACATCATGCCATTTGGCCTCAAAAATGTTGGGGCTACCTATCAAAGAGCTATGACTACCATCTTTCATGACATGATGTGTAGAAATATGGAAGATTGTATGGATGACACCTTGGAAAAATCTAAAAAGATGAAAAACACATCTTAAAGACTTGAGTTTGATCTTAGATAGAATGGAACAATTACAACTTAGATTAAACCCTAAGAAATGTGCTTTTGAAGTCACCTTAGGAAAATTACTTGGATACATCATTTCAACTAAAGGAATAGAGGTTGATCTCGAAAAGGTCCAAGCTATAATGGAGATGCCACCTCCCAAAAATATAAGTCAATTAAGAAGTCTATAAGGATGCCTTCAATCCATCAAGAGGTTCAAATCTCAACTTGCTAGCAGAGCTCAACCTTTTAATAAGAATCTACACAAAGGAGCTTCATGTACATGGAATGAGGAATGTGAGAAAAGTCTCAATCAGATCAAAGAATATTTGGCCAAACCTCCGGTCTTAATGCCTCCTATTCTAGGGAAACCTATTATCTTATTCATCTCAGCTACAACCACATCCCTTGGGGGCATTATTGGCACAACAAGATGAACATGGGTAAGAAAGAGATATATACTACATCAGAAGAACATTAGTAGCTTATTAAATCAATTACAAAAAAATTTAAAAATATTTCCTTGTAGTTGTATTTGTGTCTCAAAAGCTCAGACATTACATGTTGGCACATACTATACATGTTTTTGCAAAAATTGATCCTTTGAAATATTTACTTAATAAAGCTACTCTATATAGTCATAAAATGGAAGCACTTCCATGGTTGACTGGTTTAGGCTTCTGAATAATTTTTTTGTGATCATGTCAAGTGCCTTGAATGGGTTCCTAATTTAGACCTAGCTTTCCCCCTATTCTGCCCCATTTTCCACCTTTCTCTAGCCAGTTTTTGGCATTCTGGACTACATATTTGATATCTTTGATCTCAGGGTCAAGGTTGACCTTTTAGGTCTATGTTGATCTTGACCTTGACCTATTTCAAGGTCAACCTCACCCCTAACCTAGGTCAAGTTCAACCTCAACCTTGACCCAGGGTCCAAATTTCAAGATCTCACAGTTTCTGGATGTCGGTCTTTGAAAAAGTTAATTCCCGCTTCCTGGTCAGCTATTTTGGGTTCTGAAGTGACAAATCCTAAATTATATTTAATATAGGTCCTCTCTTATGGGTAAAGGCTTTAATGGGAATTTAATTCTCCTATTTCATCCTCCTTAGAAGATTGTGCCCTAATTGCATATAAAAGGAATTTTTCTCCTCTCATTTTCTTTAACCGCAAGAATCAAGCAAGAAGCTCTTTTAAGTCATCGATCCAAGCCTAAGCATCATTGAGCAATTAAGAAGCATTATCAAGTGAATTTCAAGAAAGCTAAGGATCAAGATTTGAAGCAAGCATACATCCATCATCAAGCATTCAAGCATTCATTTTCATCAAGGAGATCCATTGGAGGCCATTGAAGGATTCAAGCCACATAAGTGCCCTTTTTCGTGATCTCTCCATCCACCTTCTTCCAAGCCTTTTCCTATTCAAGAACCCATTCAAGATTTGGTGTTGGAGATCTACACGCAATTGATTGAAGACATCCTATAGCCTAAATTATAGATCCATTGATGCATACATACTTATGGATTCAAGGATTTGAATGCTCCACAAGGAATTTTACATGAGAAAGGTACAAGTTTGGGACTATGGATTTGAACTCAGATATGGATACCCTTTTCAGAAAACTTTCAGGATTCATGAACATATTTTTTGTCAGACTTGTACAGGTCAGGGTTGAGATTATTGGGTCAGGGGTGACATTTGTGGGTCAAGGTCAACCTTTTTCACAAGATGGTGTCAGATTGGAAAAAGGATATCTGGGTTTTGTTCATCTCTACATTTCTATTCTGGATCATACTTCAGATTTTCTAGAAATAGAGTATAGACCTCAGAAAATAGCATTATTCAGATGTATTATTCTTTAAGGTTGGTACTTCCTCTCATCCTTTTCAATTATTTCAATATATCATATCTCCTTAATTATAAAATAGAATTTAAGATCTTCTTCCCTACTCTCATTTCCAAATGGTTGATTCATTTGTGCATTGATCCTTCGTTTGGGTTAATCAACTTGGATCTTTCATTTGCCCATTTGGGGATAAAAGAGGAACATCTTATCTTCCTTCCCCTTATATTATTAATCACATTACAATATACACAAAATTACAATTAAATGTAAAGGTTAAGGAAATACAACACAAACAATCAAATCAAAACATTAACCAAATTTTCTTCCTTTACATTTTGGTGAACCTGCGATGGACAACTCTTTCTGTTTGGTGTTAGATTTACATGTTTATGCTAGATCTTCCATGTTTTTTCAATTACATTTGAAATTAATAAATAAAAATCTTGTGTTAGTTCATTTGCATTGCATTGGTGTATGAGCTTTACCACTTCTAGTCCAACTTATAGTATCCCGATTAGAAGAAGTCGTAGACTTATGGGTTCCTTTGATCCTGACTCTTCCTCTCCTTTCATTAGGATCAAAAATGATAATTTGATAACTCATGATTCCAATCCTTCTATGGAGCATAACTCTTCTCACTCATCTCATAATGAGGATGATGCCTTAAGAGTTCCTCCTGAACAAGTGCAAAAACTCTCAACCGAACTTGATAAAATGGGAAATTGGCTTATCCAAGAAAACTATAATCAAGATTCTATCCAAGCTATAGAGGCTATTAATAAATTCCCCTATGATAATGATCAAGGTGTTAAATTCTTGCATGGTCTTACTCATCTTGTGCATTCAAATGTTACACCTTTAGCTCAAGAGGCTCAAGAGTTAGGATATACACCTCCTATCACTAGTCAAAGACCTTCTTCCATTCCTATCCTTCCTACTTATACTCCTCCTTTGATGACTACATCTCTCCCAATTTCATATGTTCCTATGAGTGCACCACCGATATCTTTACCTACCTCACAACCCTCATATCATAATGTACCTTTTACTTATTCTAATCCCCTTCCAACTGTGGTTCCTAATGTTCCACCAGTTGTGTATTCTATTCCTGGTTCTTCCTACACTTTTCCTATTGTTCCTAACATTTCTATGCCACCTATTTCCTCTAATGATTCCACAATTATTAGTTTATCTCATACTGTGTCATCTTTACAACAACAACTTGCATCCTTACCTCAATCCAAGTTTAGCATTCATACATGTGACATGGGTAGTCCTTTATCCTTAGATATCATTCGTTCTACTATCCCTCAGCAAGGTAATATGCCTCATCTTGAGAATTACAATGGTAAAGGTGATCATGTCACTCATGTTAAAAAATTTCAAATCACTTGTAGTGACTATGCTCATGACCACAGTATTTTAGCTAAATTGTTTGCTAGAACTTTTCATGATAAGGCTTTGCAATGGTATTGTTCTTTACCTCCTTATTCAATTGATTCTTTTCCTAAAATTGCTAATACCTTTATCCAAAAATTTCAAAATAACATTGGTCCACAAATTTCCTTAACTGATTTAATGCATTGTAAACAAAACATTAAAGAAAAATTGACTGATTTCATTGGTAGATTTAAGCATTTGTATGCTCAGATTTCTTATCATGTTCCTAGTATTGATATTCAACACATGTATATTTCAAATTTACAAAAGGATATTAGAGATAAGATTTTTCTTACTGAATTTACCTCTTTTCAACAACTTTGTGCAACACTTCACCATTATCAGTTACAAGTGAGTCAATTTGAGAGAAACACTCCAATGGATCCTGTTCCAGTTGATAAGAGTGACACTACTCCTAATCCTATTAAGTTTTAGAAACCTAAAAATTATGTCAAGATTAATAAATAGATGAATGTGGTTGCTGATCAAGTTGTTGCTACATCCAATAATGCCACTTCTGCATCCACTGCTTTTTGTATGAATCATACGTTTACTCCTCTCTCTGAAACTTTGCATTCTATAATGAGTAGGTTGTTAAGTGCTAATATGATTACCTTGCCTCCTATTCGACCTCTTCTCCCTACCATGATATCATAAAAATCCTTTGATTCTAAATCTTTTTGCCAATACCATCACCAGAATGGTCATGATACTGAAAAATGTTATTCTCTAAAGCATAAAATTCAAGATTTAATTGATTCTAAAACTTTGTATGTTGATAATTCTGATGGTAGTGGGAATAAATATGTTTCTCCTCCTAATCAAAACCTTCAAATCTATATGAATCCTTTACCTACACATGATACTAACACCATAGCTCAACCATCTTCTGTGGATATTGTTTACGTTTCAAAGATGGATGACCTTAATCACATTGTTAATCATGTGGAGAGTGTTGTTTTGTCTCAACCTACTATTCAAGATTATTCACCTCTACTTCAGCTTCTAGTTCCACCTAAATCTCAAAAACAAACTAAGGATAAGTGATCTAGGGAACTTTTAATCACCTTTGATGATTCTGAAACAATTATAGCTCCCGATGGTCCCCTTTATATCTATGCTAGGATTGCTAAGATACCTACTCGTGGTTGTCTTATTGATCCCACATATTTAATAAATGTCATTACTGAGGGAAATATTTTTTATGAAAAACTTACAATGTGATTTCTATGATCCATCTAATGCATGGATCCAAACTTGTAATGGTTTTCTTTATCCTACACTTGGTTCTATCAACTTACCTATTGAACTTTGTGGTAAGGTTGTAGATACTACCTTCATTGTTATTCCTACATCTGATCAATTTAAAATCAAATTTGGTTTACCTTGGATAACTGCTATGCATGCTATTTCTTCTCCTATTCATAAATTTCTTAAGTTCATTCATAATGGAGAGGTCAAAATGATTAATCATATTTTGTATCAACCTTCTAGGCCTAGAGATTGTGCTACTCTTGATTTCTTCTGGCCTTCATTACCTAATTCATGTCCTCCTCACCCCGATCATCTCTTTCACTCATACCAAGCTTACAAAAATCATAAAATTGCTGAGTTAATCATGCCTCAGATAGATCTCAACAATGGTCTTTTGCCTACTCCTTCCATACCTCCTTTATCCATTACTTCTAATCCTAATAATCAAAATTCTACTGTTTCATTACAACCTATTGAAAATCCTCCTATAGAACCTATGAAGGAATCTGTGGACATTCCTCCTAGTTCTCAAATGTGTTAAACAAAGAAAAATGCAACAAATCTGAAAATGAACATCGTAAGAAGCATAGAGCTAATGCTAGGGCCCGTGCTTCTCTTCTTCAAAAATATTTACCTACTTTTGACCAACCTATGCCTGATGTGTCAAAAGAAGTTGATATTCCTAATGATGTTAATATGAATGAGTATGATGATCCTATTCACATCTTAGATCCCATTTCAATTAATCTTGATGAGGAAGACACTTTAGATGATCCTATTGATCTTAGTGATGAATATGAGACCATTAACCTTGACACTGACTTACCTCATATGATTTCAACTCAATTAACAATTACACCTAGTATCGAGTAACGCGATTCTCCAGAGGATCCTTGTTTGGAACTAGCTATTATTCCTACTATATTGAATATAGTCTCTCTTGTGAGTTTCCAACCTACCCTAAGTGACATAAACCAAGATGGGGAGGGTCGGAAATATTCTTGATTGGCCTATCCTTTATGGTAGCCCTTTTTGTGTTTGCATGTTGTATTGTTCTTTTCCCGTAATGTATTTGCTAAATGTTTGTTAGACTCTTTTATATGATCCTTGTTACTTCATTGGTACAAGGTGATAAAGGAATCAAACCTATTGTACATTTCCTCTATATGTATCTTTACTCTTCTATATGTTGTTTCATGTTATGTTGTACTTGTACTATTGTTCTGTTGGTGAACAAATTTATCTTCCTCTTTTTAAATGAAAAAGGATAAAGACTATGTTTTTGAAGACAAACGATTCATCAACAGTTGGCTAAGCATAAGAAATTGCTTCCCTGTAAATTTATAAGGTTCAACTTCCTTGTGAGATATTCAATGAATTACTGACATAAAAGTAAATTCATACACCTTTAACTAGAAAGTGTAGAAGGACCACTCAAATACTCTTGAGTATTGAGGTAATTTACAGAATCAACTAATAATTGAAATAACCATGAAGTAAACTGAGATCTACTAATTACTTCTAAAATAGACAACCTATGAAATAACTCAAGAAAGAAAAGCTATAAAGAAACTAGAAGCGACTGAATATAAATAACATATGCACAGATTTAAATGTACCAACTCTCAAAGTAATCAATACATTCTAGATTTTGATTCAAAGATCTAAACCATACCATGCATCTGTATATTCATATATTAATCGGATCAAATTCTAATAAAAAATCAGTCGCCAGCTACTTCATAAATTAAAGAAAAGCCTATGCTAACTATCTACTTCCAAAAAGAAACTATCTATTTTCTACCTCAATTTTCTAACCCTTTTTCTGTTCAAAGCTCCCCCATTAATAGTTTCACCTCCGAGTGAGCCTCCAGAAAAACTCAGCCTCCCAGAAACCAAAAGAAAAACAATTTAAAACTAGTTACATAACTAAAAATAGAGTTTCAAAACACACGCCATTTAAAACATAAAGAAAGGGAAATTCTGTCCCAAAAGCTACTAACTCCCTTTGGGGCCTTTTGACATGCCAGTTTGTACGAGCTTCCAAGATCGGAACATGTTCATTAACTCTTGGGCTGGATGGAAATGCAGGTTCTTCAGGCTTGTCAGCTTCGCCCGAGTCACATTCTTTTCCCACCTTAACTCCCTGATTCTCTTCATCTTCTTTGGAAACTGACCTCTATTCAGCAACAACATAGATTCCACGTTTGCAATTCTAGTGAAATCCTGAACTGTAGGCGCTTCATTTTCCTTGAGAGCATTCATGGTGTCTGTGAAGACTTTGACCATGGCATCCACATCCCAGTTACCTTCGTCAATTTGAAAAATACTCAAGGGATTCAAAATCTTGATGTCTTTAAGGGCATCCGCATGCATATTCAGCACCTCCTTTTCTATTTCTTTGGCTTGAGAGATCACAGCTTTAAACATTGTGTTTTTCCATCCGAAGTTCTACTTCAGGATGAACAACATATAGGGATCTACTAGTTTCATCAGATTCTCAGCTAAGAACTGAGTCACACCATAGTTTTCTATTTCTTGAACCTGTGTGATGGTCACTACACATTTCGCTTCCTCCATTTCCCAGCTTGGAACCAGGGTTTGAACCTCACCAAGTAATCTTTCTCCATCTAAGAAAGTAGATATAAACTCACGGATGAAAGCACTCCCTTCAGTGATAACATTGTTTATCTAAGACTTCACAACCTCCATCAGAACCTTCCCCTGTTGTTTTTATTTCACCAGCTTTTGGCTTTCGACTGAATTCAGATCAAAATCTTGTGAAAACTAGGCCAGTGGCAGAACTCCATCATCAACGAGTAAGGAAAGAAACTCAAACATGGTAGAAACCAGCTATTTCAACTTACGTTTCTCCCTTCCATCCTTTTGCGACTGCCTGAGCATATGATCAGATAAGAATTTAAATAGGTGATCCCTGGAATCCCTATTCAGAACACCAAGTTCCATCTTCGTGATTTCAAAGTCTTCGACCTCTAGTTCCTGAATTCTCTCTTTAGGCTTGAAAGTGGCTATTTCTGCAGTCACCTTTTCAGTAGATGGATCGGTAGATAGCTTAGCATCACTATTCATTCTTTTTTCTTTGGGGGTTCGGCCAGCATGTTTACTAACAATCTCCTTCACAGGAAGTGAAATGGGTTTGTAACTCTTCCTCTTATTCACCGATTTAGTTAGGCAAGGAGGAACTGAACCGGTGACTATCCGATTGTTGGGAGTTTTTACAGGAGTATTCTCAGCCTAGGGTACCTTTATGTTCATGATAAAAGTCTCTTGTACTTTTACTTGTTGATCTAAAGGAAATGAAATATCATCTTCATTAACCTCAACATCCACGTAGTCGAGTCCTAAAGATGCCATCTGAGAACACTTCTCTGATCTTGTTCTCGGTCTTGATCTTGGTGTAGTCGGGCACCCACTGGAAACCACCTTTTTCTTGGGAAACATAATTTTACCTACACTTAGAGCCACAGGAGATACATTAGATGGGGCATGTTTCACATTTATTAAGGCTGGTCTGGCACAATGCTTTTCAAGAGGGGGGTTCTTAGCTCCTTCCTTCTTCCTCTTTGTTAACTAGCTTTATGTGACCCCAAAAATGGTTCGGGCCCTCAGATTTATATCATCTTCTTCTCTCCTATTCCAATCTATGTCCGGGGGAACTCTCGCATCCACATTGTTAGCCCCTAAACTTATGGTTTCAGAAATATCCTCCTCCACATCCTTAATATCAAAATTCAACTACAACATTTTGATCTATGAAATTACAAGTCTGGAATTATCTCGTCTCCAAATTGCCTCCACATCATTGAGATCTTCCCATAGTTCTTCTAGGTGTGAGCTGGGTGAAGGATAATTACTTAGGCTTAGAACTTGCTTGGCGAAGCCCTTATTGTCAAAACCCCTTCTTAACTTATAAAATTGCAAGTGAAAGTTCAACAAGTTGTTTCTTAGCACAGAAGCATCCATCATATTGTTAGAGGCTAAATTACCAAGTTTAACTGGGAACATAGAAGGCTATTTTTCTTCTGGCAGAGAATTTTTAATAACCACAAACAATTGCCTGCAAACTTCCACCAAAATAAAACAATTGAAAGCAAACCTTGAGAGCCTGAGAGGTTCATCATGAAAGCTTCCGACCCGAATGTAGGTGAAACATGGGAACTGAATGTACAGGCTTCCCTAGGTTTGAATAAGTTTCTGTGCCTCAAATGAAACTCTTTGGTTTGGGACTCCTGCCAATTGTTGACATAATTTACCAAGGAAAACATCATGAACCTTCCTGTAATTTTCCAAAATTTTATCTTTCTTTAATAACGGATAGTACTCATAAATTTAAATATCTTTGTTCCAAGGAACGTGTTGGATGGCCGACAAATCCTATGTGCGTTCTAGGTAGTATATGAAATAGGAGGACATAAAGAATTCCTTCTTAATTTCCTAAGCTTGTTTAAGTTGGTCCCTTAGGGAACTAGCAATGATCTCCACCCAATAAATATGTTGACCCCCTTCCAAGACTATCTCTATAAAGTGAAACATCCACTCTTCATAGAGAAGAACTTGTTCTGAACCTTTAATCCCGTGAAGCAACACTATCACATCATGAATAAGGGGTTTCATGTGATCCATGGTGAGCACTTTAGGCAACCGAGAGTCACCTCTGTAATTGGTTTGAGTCCACTTCCTAGCCACATGACTCTGATTTTTATCTTCGTTCTCTCTGTACTAAGCTAGAGATTGGGTGGGTGTAAAACTGACAAGAGATTCTTCTGGGATTTTGAAAATAGCCATAATAGTCTCCCTATTGACTATGGTCTTTTGCTGCACGGTTTGTGTAGTCAACTAATATTTTTTTTACGGATATCCCTAACAGGTCTGTGTCTAAGACAATAGGAGCTCGGCACTACATATTTCTAACATTCCTGAAGAAATTTAAACTGGACCTCATCCCTTCTTCAGGAATAAAAACACAGATGTCCCCCCTCTTGTATCAACATATTAAACAGCAATAGGAAATGAGAAAAGGCTTCAGGAGCTACCTATTTCACGTAGACTCAGAAAAAATTCTTCTCCATAGTTGAGACTCTGTAGAAAAATAATAGGAAAGAAAAACTTATAGAGCTATTTATATTTTCAAATTAATGCCCTGAAAGATCAACTTTAATGAGTATAAGTCGGGGACATTAATTTCAATGATGCAAGCCATGATGACTCAGCAATAGGACGTCCTTGAAATCTGCCATCTTTAATATCATTATTAACCATCCCACAAATGATATATTCCACTCGTGCTAATGATCTTATTAAACGCCACCCAAAACCTTATTCGAAGTTCACTTTGTGGCTCCCATCAAATTAAAAACTACCCTTCTTAAAAACTTAACCATCATTACACCACCAGCTTATGTCATGGGTCCCATCAACTATCCTTTTAGTGATGACTCTTCCTACAATCTATCTTTGAACCTCTTTGAACTACTTTGAACTGGGGTTCAAAGAGGTTTGAAGTGGTTCACCTCCAAAAGGTGATATAGGCTAGGGCCCACCTGCAGAAAATATTTGTTAGAAGAGAAAAAATTCATTGAACTACTTCGAACTACTTTGAACCAGAGTTCAAAGAGGTTCAAAGTGGTTCTGGTGAAGTATGAGCCTTGGAAAGGATCCGTCCAAGGAAGGTCAAATTTGAACTTGACAAATTTGAAGGGTATTTCTTGACAACTTTGAAGGATATAGGCGCTTGAAGGATTACCACAAGGAAAGACTCTCAAGGGAATGCGCTAAAGAGCTCCAAATTAATGAGCTAACAAGGGTCTTTGATGCTTCAATAATGGTGACTCTAAATGACCGTAACATCGGCTCTAGCTGGGGACTGCATATTGCTCAATGTGCAGAGAACTCTAGATAACTGGTTTTGCAGAGAAAACAAACAAAGGGAAAGAAAAATAGATTACTACGACACACCAAAAAGGAAAGCAAGGAAAAACTACCTAATATGTACATGGATACTAATTGAGGTACATCATTAGAGCTTGCACAACTTAAGGTCCTGCCCATTGTAGGTAAAAGGCAGATTCACACCATCTAGGTAAGACAACCAAAAAGCATTTGAACCAAGGGCTTCAGAAATAATGAATGGGCCCTTCCATAAGGACTCAAATTTCCCATGAGAACCTTTAGGAGCTCATTTCTTATCCCATAGAAGCACTTCATCTCCCTCCATAAATTTACGAGGCCATGCTCGCATATCAAAAATTTGCTTCACTTTCAACTAGTGTTTTGTAATATGATCCACCAGATCTTCTCTTTCCTCTTCCAGCTTAGCCAAATGCATGACATGTTTCTCCAGGGGATCTTTAAAATACTCATCTTCAATTATATCTTGGAGCTTAGCCAAGGAGAGTTCCAAAGGTAGTGATACATGCACCCCTATTCTATATACCAGTTCAAATGGAGCCATCCCAATTGCTCATTTCAAAGTAGTTCGATCCACCCATAAAGCTTCGTATAGTTTCTTATGCCATTCACGGGGCTATTGTCCGTCTATTTTTTCATTATTGCCACCAGGTTCTTATTACTAGATTTCGCTTGACCATTCCCTTGTGGAAAATATTCAAAAGAATGAGCTAAAGATATGCCATGCTCGTAGCAGAAGGCTGAAACCTCCTCGAAGGAAAAATATGTAGCATTGTATGCTACTATCTTAACCGGTACCCCGAACCTGACAAAAATATAATTTAAAAGGAACTCACACACCACCTGAGAGTTCACTTTCTTAGTGGGAACTGCTTCCACCTGCTTTGTAAAATAATCAGTGGCCGTGAGAATGTAGAGATGCCCAGTGCTAGATGGTGGGTTCAAAGGCCCCATGAAATCTATTCCCCATTGCTTGAAAGGTTTGTCAACAATTACAGGTTTAAGAGGCAGGGTGGCGAGATGAGGTCTCCCAGTGAAAAGTGTAACACCCCAAAATTGGCATCTTGCAACCCTAACCAATTTTGTTGCATTTTTCATTCTTCTGGATCATCAAAGTCCTATTGTACTAGGAAATTTTGAGTTTTTGACTGACTCTACTTGACCTGAGTGTCAAATGTAGGAAATCCTAAATCTACATTAATCATACATCATGTTTAATTCCTAAATATCTATTGGCTAAATAAACCCTATGATTGAATTAATTTAATTATAAAGTCCTAGCACTTTAATTAAATTAAATTCACCCTCTTTAGCTGAGACACATGAAAAAGAAATTAAATGATATTTAATAAATATCCTCATTTTCAATAATTGAATTTAATATTTATATAATTGAGAAAAAGCAATTATGAGGTCATATTTATTTAATTAATTATCAAAAATCTTATCTCTGTTCAGAAATGGAAACTTTGAATTAATTGTGCTTTAAAGAGAAAGAAACAATTTAAGTCAAATATAACAGAATTAAATCAAAGAAAGAAAACAATTAAAGTAGGAAGAAAACAATTTATTGTATTCTTTTCAATAAAGCTTTCTATTCTAAACTAGCTTTTCTATCTGTTTTATTTCAAAGAGGAAAGTTTCTATTCTGATAATCTCTGAGTCTATAAAAGAACTCTCATTGCTCAGTCAAAATGACCACTCACTTTTATGCACTGTTAGAATATTGAATTATTGTCATAGTTTCATATAGAATAATATCATTTTTGCAATAGAATAGCTTCAATTTCTAAAATAATTGCATTGATCATCATGTCTTAGATTATCTCATATCTCTCATTTCTTAGCATAATATTGCATTGTATTGCATCCATCATGATAAATCCTTCATTCCTAGATTGGTCCATGGTTGTGAGACTCTCGTTTTGAGAGCAATTTCAAAAACCCCATCTAGATAGAAGGCAACAGGTCGAATCATGCAGGCAGACAGGATGAATAATCTCATATTCAGTCTTGTGTGTACCTGGTGAAGAAGGACTATGTTGAAGTGTATGGTGAATTAAGAAGGCCAAATTTACCACATACATTTCTAGCACCCACCGTGGGGCAGGTACATTTCCATCTAGCCTCATTTCATTTCATATTTTTCATTTTTTTACATTCTATCCGTACTTTCGTACAAGTTCTATTTTAATTTTGCGTGAACTTTCTGTACGTCTCGCGCAAACTTTCTAGTTCTTCGCGTGGCTTACAGAACTTCTTCGCGTGATCTAGGATACTTTATCGCTTGAAATTGCAAACCAAAGCTTTCATTTTGATATTTTATTACCTTAGTTTTCCAACCACCTGCTATTTTCTAAGAATTGTGTATCCCTGATTTTATCTTTTGCAACAGCTTGACAGTGGTTTGCAGGACGCTGAGATAAAGAGAAAGCCATCATAAAATTCTAACATGTTTGTTGTAGGATGCTGATATGAAGAAAGGCATTACAAACTACTAATGGGTTTTATTGCAGGACGTTTGTCAAAGACCTTGCTTGTTTTCACAACTTCCTTTATATGTTTTCAGTAGTTAAAACACACTTCAGTTGGTGCTTAAAATGAATCATTGTCTTGCGTGATTGAAGTGTTTTTTTAGATTTTAATCCTAAGAACTACATGAATGTATCCTCTCCCCTCTCCTTTATGGATCTTGGGTGTAAGATAAATTTATGTGACTCTTCTAGAGTGGCTACCTCCCAAGAGCTAACAGGCTAAAGCCAAGCCCTTCCAAACTGGTATACAAAAAATACTATTATGATTAATGTCACAATAGATAGGTGTGAATTCATTGTGGCAACCAAAATCTCTTCCAGCACCCTAGTGGTGCATTAAATTCCTGACATAGTTAAGGTGAAAGCCTTGCTTTGAATGGATTGGGAGAGCCCCCTTTATTAGGAAAATGACTTGATCACAACCACCTGAACGGATGTCCTTACTACAAATTGTTGTTCTAAGTTTTCCAAAATCCCTCTATCTGTTGGCACGGAAGGTCAGAGACCGACTAAGATGCCCCACATTCTTACGGCTTTTAGTAGAGATAACAGCCCTTTGGGAAGAACTTATTTTGGGGTCCGAAGCTTGGTATGCCTAAGAAGTGAGTGCATATGTAAGGAGGAGCCTGTGCTTCCAAGCTTCTAAGTTATCTACTAAGAGGAAGCATAGTTGAACTTCATTTCAAGTGGGGATTCAACAGATATTGTCCTAGCTATCCTAGGGTTGTGATGTTCTTGTTCTGGTACTATAAACATTTTGTTTAATGTGTTTTGCGTAGGTGTATCATTTGAACAATCGAAACTATCATCAAAACACACAAACTGTCAATCTTGAACATGTCCAAAATAATCTATAACTTGAACTATCTGTCAGAAAATAGTATCATTTCATCTTGGAAAATGCAAACTGGTCTTAACAATCTGATTCTGTAAATGTACTTTTTTCTACATTTGCATAGTTTCGCATGAAATTTCCCAATCTTCATGCGAGTCGATGAGAATATTCACGTGATACATATTACACTATCACGTGACATTTGGCAATAGTGCCACTTTTCTATCAGTCATTATTCTATCCCCTGGTGTCATCCTTCATGCAAAGACAATATTTCTTTGTGCAGCTCGGTGAGAAACTTCGTGCGACAGAACATTTTGTCGCGCGAAACTGTAGTCTTTTGTCCAAAACATCGAGTTAAAATCTGTCATTCAATTATACTTCTGTCAAATATGATCTCTGATATGGGTCTATTTTTTTTTCCATTCATCTTCACACAGTCTAAAACTTGGTTTCTTGGGTTGAGAACTACGTGATTCTTTCTTAAACTGGTCTTGTCTCATGTCTTTTTGATTTATTTCATCTGTGTCATCATGCCTTGTGTCACAATAGTCATCTCTTGGCTTGTTTTAGCCTCATCTTAGACAATTTTCACCAAGGATACTTCACCTTTTGGCACATTATGTGCAATCTTTGAGATAGTTTCAAGTTTGGTCCTAGTTCACATTCATTGTTCAAAACTTTGTCTATGACTGTCACAACTCAAAGTGGCAAAACATTTCCTTCAATCAATCAAGATGAATCTGTACTTTCCACACCATTACTGGCTACATCTAGTGAGGAATCATCTTGATCTCCTTCCCTAGTATGATGACCTTACACTAAAAGGACATTTCCTATGGATCTTAGTAGGGTTCAAAATCCTTTGTTCCAAGAAGACCCAAATTTAGAGAACACTCAATCTTTTCATACCAAGTCTTTACACCTTGAATCCTTGCATTTTGGCAAGATGGTAGATCATAACCAATCAGGTGGCGAGGTTAGTAGAACTGACCTCTTTAGAAATTAGGGTAAGTCCCATTTTGAAGATGCCCCTAACAATGTAGAAGTTGAAATCACTCAAGAAGATATTACACACGCTCGTGCTAACAAAGAATTCTGTAAAATGATGGGAATTCTACTAGCTGAGGAAAAAGAAAAATACATTCTTAAACTAGCCAATCAAGGGGCTAAGTTACCTTCTGGTTATGCTTTTGACACACTTGTTGAGAAAGAGGAAGAAACTAAAAATTCCCGCTTGCGCAAAGAAATGCAAACTATGCGAGAGAAACTCTCTCAACTTTTGAAAGAGAAAGATAAACCTGTTACACAATTCACATTGGAACGCATCTGTCCTTTCCCATTTGATAAAGATCTTCACATGCCTCCTTTTCCCAAAGGAGTTGAACTTCCTAAATATGACAAATACTTGGGTACTTCTGACCCACAAGACCATTTGAGAGAATTTTATGCTCTCTCCATGGAATTCATGCATGACACAACCTATCTTATGTGTCTTTTCCCACATAGTTTGGGAGGATCAGCTATGAAATTGTTCTCTAGACTACCAACTGGAATCAAGACCTTTGACGAAATTGCCAATTTATTTCTATAACATTATTCTCACAACATCCAACATCTGGTTCATATTTGAGATCTTTGCAACTTGAAACAAAATAATGGGGAATCCTTCTTGGCATTTCTCCAAAGATGGAGACAACTCTACACATGATATTCTTGTAAGATACCTAAATCTAAAAAATTGGACATCTTTCTTGATAATCTTCTCCCCAACTTTGGGTATTAAGTACAGCTACAAGGTCCTCTAACCTTTGATGACATGATTAAACAAGCTGTAAGAATTGAGACATTTATGATCAAGAAAGGAGAATTGACCTTACACAAGGAAAATAAACAAGGGT
>MU227805.1:3785543-3811888 GCA_018584345.1 Thuja plicata
TTGATTGTATGTTTGTCATTGATGACAACATATAATACATAGCAGTACTTCTATATGTACTTATCCATATGATGACATGAAGACTTGTGTGGATAGATACATGTTGTTGACATGTTTATTATGCTATTTTCATACACGCAGACTTAGATATGAGGTTTCAATAAAGAAATGTAATTCTGTTATTGGCGGTTATAGTTATGGGAGTATAACAGTTTAAGGCTGACATATGTGACGTATTATTGAGTTGTGCCTATCTTCAGGATATGCATGTGTATATTCATGACTAGTTATGAGCTGGTGATATTAATCCAAAGGTGCCAAACATGTTTCAAGAAGATTGCAAAGTTATGGTTAAATTGGTGAAGCCAACTTAGTGAAGCAACACATCTATTCAGTTTATACTTGCATGGTTGTAATTATGCTTGCACACTTAGTAGAGCCGACAAGGATGTTATGAAGAGTTGTCTTATAGGTCCCATGATATCATACTTTGAGTATGTACTTATAGAAGGTCATTTGTGATAAGAAGATTTGCGAAAGCCAGAGATAAGAAAAACAGAGCAGAGTGTTAAAGTAGCAGAGCTATATTTATCATATGTTGATAATATAGATATTGAATTTAAAGCTTTCAGAATATAGATAAGATTGTTATAGTTCTTTACAAGAGGTTAAAGCATCGGCATGCAAAAGGAACTGATCAGACAAGCAGTGTCACAAGCAGCAGTTCATCTTGTTGATACAGTGTGTATCAATATCTAGAAGGTTGTAGCCTTCACCACTTGGATAGAGAGTCCACCACCCCTAATAGGGTTATTGTAAAAGACTCCTAACAGGGTCAAACCCTTAACCAAGTCACTATACTATTACATTGTAATGAACAACTCCTAACAGGGTTGAAAGATCTTTTAACAGGGATTACTATAAATAGTATAGTTCTTTGTGGGTGCTAATTCCCATCGGGGTTTTTACCATTTGGTTTCCCTATAACCAAATTGATGTGTTGTGTAATGTGTTATCTAAATGTGCATTTAATTTATATCAATCTAGATTATAAGTACAAAAGATTTAAAGTTGTGGATAACTGGTTCACCCCCCCTCTCAGTTATCCCTGAAGTATTCTAACAAGTACCACAGTGTCAGGTGTTACAATAGCTTGTAAAAGAGGTGGAACAACTAGGTTAGATGGAGGCAAGGATGGTATGCTAAAAGTTTGGGTTTTCTTCTTCTTGCAAGTATTAAGATCAGATCTGAAACTAAGGTTCCTCAGGGCTTCAAAATCTTTGTCAACCAATCCCCTACTCCTATCACCTCTGGTGTATCTCTTTTCTACTAGTTTAAATATTTAGAATAGGCCTTAATTTCTCACTGGGACTTGTGCAAGCCTATCTACTATGATTTCTTCACGAGCAACTGGTATAGCCCTCATTCGCTTAGCTATTTCTTCTTCCTTCTCAAGCACTTCTTAGACTTGATGAAACTATTGGTTATTGCGTCTAAATCTCCACGCTGCTTTAGCAAGGCTTGAGATTATGTCTTCTTGCATGTCTCCAAATCCTAGGTCAGGTTGAAGCACAAGAAACACATCATTGTGAGGAAACACCATCTTGTAGCATTGTAATGAATGGAGAATCTAATATTTTATACTGGACTCTCCCCAGTAGAGTCGCCAAAAATATGTTGACGAACATATTTGTCTTCCTCTTTTTAAATGAAAATGGATAAAGACTCTATTTTTTTGAAGAAAAATGATTCATCAACAGTTGGGTAAGCATAATAAATTTCTTCCCTCTAAATTTCTAAGGTTCAGCTTCCTTGTCAGATATTTAATGAATTACTGACATAAAAGTAAATTCATATGCCTTTAACCAGAAAGTGTAGAAGGACCACTCAAATACTCTTGGGTAATGAGGTAATTTACACAATCAACTAATAATTGAAATAACCATGAAGTAAACTGAGATCTACTAATTACTTCTAAAATAGACAACCTATGAAATAACTCAAGAAAGACAAGCTATAAAGAAACTGGAAGCGACTGAATATAAATAACATATGTGCAGATTTAAATGTACCAACTCTCAAAGTAATCAATACATTCCAGATTTTGATTCAAAGATCTAAACCATACCATGCATTTGTATATTCATATATTAATCAGATCAAATTCTAATAAAAAATCAGTCGCCAGCTACTTCAGAAATTAAAGAAAAGCCTATGCTAACTATCTACTTCCAAAAAGAAACTATCTATTTTCTAACCCTTTTTTTGTTCAAAGCTCCCCCATTAATAGTTTCATGTCTGAGAGAGCCTCCAGAAAAACCATTTAAAACCAATTACATAACTAAAAATAGAGTTTCAAAACACGCGCCATTTAAAACATAAAGCAAGGGAAATGTTGTCCTGAAAACTACTAACTCCCTTTGGGGCCTTTTGACGTGGTGGTTTGTACAAGCTTCCAGGACCAGAACACGTTCATTAAATCTTGGGCTGGCTAGAAATGTAGGTTCTTTAGGCCTGTCAGCTTCACCAAGTTGCATTCTTTTCCCACCTTAAATCCCTAATTCTCTTCATCTACTTCGGCAACTGACCTGTGTTCAGCATCAACATAGATTCCACGTTTGCAATTCTGGTGAAATCCTGAACTGTAGGCACTTCATTTTCCTTGAGAGCATTCATGGTGTCTGTGAAGACTTTGACCATGTCATCTGCATCCCTATTACCTTCATCAATTTGTAAAATACTTGAGGGATTCACTATCTTGATGTATTTAAGGGCATCCGCATGCATATTCAACACCTCCTTTTCTATTGCTTTGGCTTGAGAGATCGCAGCTAAAAATATTGTATTTTTCCATCCTAAGTTCTGCTTCAGGATGAACAGCATATAGGGATCTACCAGTTTCATCAGATTCTTAGCTAAGAACTAAGTCACACCATAGTTTTCTATTTCTTGAACCTGTGTGACGGTCACTGCACATTTCACTTCCTCTATTTCCCAGCTTGGAACCAGGTTTTGAGCCTCACCAAGTAATCTTTCTCCATCTAAGCAAGTAGATATAAACTCATGAATGAAAGTGCTCCCTTCAGTGATAACATTGTTTATCCAAGACTTCACGACCTCCATCAGAACCTTCCCCTATTGTATTTGTTTCACCAGCTTTTGGCTTTTGACTAAATTCGGATCAAAATCTTGTGAAGACTGGGCCAGTGGAAGAACTCCATCATCAATGAGCGAGGAAAGAAACTCAACCATGGTAGAAACTAGCTATTTCAACTTACGTTTCTCCCTTCCATCCTTCTACACTTGCCCGAGCATATGATCAACTGAGAATTTAAATAGGTGATCCCTAGAATCCCTATTCAGAACACCAAGTTCCATCTTCATAATTTTGAAGTCTTCAGCCTCTGGTTCCTGAATTCCCTCTTTAGCCTTGAAATTGGCTATTTCTGCAGTCACATTTCTAGTAGATGGATCGGTAGATAGCCTAGCATCACTCTTCATTATTTTTTCTTTGGGGGTCCGGGTAGCATATTTAGTAACAATCTCCTTCACAAGAAGTGAAATGGGTTTGTAACTCTTCCTCTTATTCACCGATTCAGTTAGCCAAGGAGGAACTGAACCGGTGACTGTCTGATTGTAGGGAGTTTTTACAGGAGTATTCTCAGCCTGGGGTACCTCTGTATTCATGATAAAAGTCTTTTGTCCTTTTACTTGTTGATTCAGAGGAAATGATATATAATATTCATTAACCTCAACATCCAAGTAGTCAAGTCCTAAAGATGCCATCTGAGAACGCTTCTCTGATCTTGTTCTCGGTCTCGATCTCAATACAGTCAGGTACCCACTAGAAACCACCTTTTTCTTGGGAGACATAATTTTACCTACATTTGGAGCCATAAGAGATACATTAGACGGGGCATGTTTCACATTTATTAAGGCTAATCTTGCACTATGCTTTTCAAGAGGGGGGTTCTTAGCTCCTTCCTTCTTCCTCTCTATTAACCAGCTTTCCACAACCCTGAAAATGGTTTGGGCCCTTATCTTTATATCATCTTCTTCTCTCCTATTCCAATCTATGTCTAGGGGAACTCTCGCGTCCACATTGTTAGCCCTTGAACTTGTGGTTTCGAAACTATCCTCCTCCACATCCTTAATATCAAAATTCAACTACAACATTTTGATCTATGAAATTACAAGTCTGGAATGATCTCGTCTCCAGATTGCCTCCTCATCACTGAGATCTTCCCATAGGTCTTTGAGGTGCGAGCTGGGTGAAGGATAATTACTTAGGCTTAGAACTTTCCTGGTGAAGCCCTTATTGTAAAAACCCCTTCTTAACTTATAAAATTGCAAGTGAAAGTTCAACAAGTTGCTTCCTATCACAGAAGCGTCCATCATATTGTTATAGGTTAAATTACCAACTTTAACTGTGAACATAGAAGGCCATTTTTCTTCTGGCAGAGCATTTTTAATAACCACAAACAATTGCTTGTAAACTTCTGCCAAAATAAAACAATCAAAAGAAAACCTTGGGAGCCTGAGAGATTCATCATCAAAGCCTCTGACCCAAATGTAGGTGAAACATGGGAACTAAATATACAGGCTTCTGTAGGTTTGAATCAGTTTCTGTGCCTCCAATGAAACTCTTTGGTTTGGGACTCCTACCAATTGTTGACATAATTTACCAAGGAAAACATCATGAACCTTCCTGTAATTTTCCAAAATTTTATCTTTCCTTAATAACGGACAATACTCATAAATTAAGATATCTTCATTCCAAGGAACGTGTTGGATGGCCGACAAATCCTGTGTGCACGCTAGGTAGTATATCAAATAGGAGGACATAAATAATTCCTTCTTAATGGCCTAAGCCTGTTTAAGTTGGTCCCTCAGGGAACTAGCAATGATCTCCGCCCACTAAATATGTTGACCCCCTTCCAAGACTATTCTACAAAGTGAAACATCCACTCTTCATAGAGAAGAACTTGTTCTGAACCTTTAATCTGGTGAAGCAACACTATCACATCATGAATAAGGGGTTTCATGTGATCCTTGGTGAGCACTTTAGGTAACCAATAGCTGCCTCTGTAATTGGTTTGAGTCCACTTCCTAGCCACATGACTCTGATTTTTATCTTTGTTCTCTCTGTACTGAGCTAGAGATTGGGTGGGTGTAAAACTGACAAGAGATTCTTCTGGGATTTTGAAAATAGCCATAATAGTCTCCCTATTGACTAACACAAGGGTTTGGCCTTCTACGTTCAAAATGCACTTGAATTTAATATCATATATATTAATACATTGCTGAACTAATTCTGGGTATACAACTGATGGAAGGAACGCCGCGGCTTCTAATAATCCACTCGACAGGAACTCTAGACTATGGTCTTTTGCTGCACGGTTTGTGTAGTCAACTACTATTTTTTCTACAGATATCCCTAACAGGTCTGTGTCTAAGACAATAGGAGCTTGGCACTGCATATTTCTAACATTCCTGAAGAAATTTAAACTGGACCTCATCCCTTCTTTAGGAATAAAAACACAGATGTCCCCCCCTCTTGAATCAATATATTAAACAGCAACAGGAAATGAGAAAAGGCTTCACGAGCTACTTGTTTCACGCAGACTTAGAACAAATTATTCTCCACAGCCGAGACTCCCTAGAAAAAGAATAGGAAAGAAAAACTTACAGAGCTATTTATATTTCC
This sequence comes from Thuja plicata, assembly GCA_018584345.1. Classification (NCBI taxonomy): domain Eukaryota; kingdom Viridiplantae; phylum Streptophyta; class Pinopsida; order Cupressales; family Cupressaceae; genus Thuja; species Thuja plicata. The sequence continues at coordinate 3,791,251 of MU227805.1, forward strand.
AAATTAATGCCTGGAAAGATCAACTTTAATGAGTATAAGTTGGGGACATTAATTTCTATGATGCGAGTCATGATGACTCAGCAATAGGATGTCCTTGAAATCTGCCATCTTTAATATCATTACTAACCATCCCCCAAATGATATCTTCCACTCGTGCTAACGATCTTATTAAACGCCACCCAAAACCTTATTCAAAGTTCATTTCATGGCTCCCATCAAATTAAAAACTGCCCTTCTTAAAAACTTAACCATCATTACACCGCCAGCTTATGTCATGGGTCCCATCAACTATCCTTTCACTGATGAATCTGCCTACAATCTATCTTTGAATCTCTTTGAACTACTTTGAGTCGGGGTTCAAAGAGGTTCAAAGTGGTTCACCTCCAAAAGGTGATATAGGCCAGGGCCCACCTACAGAAAACAGTCATTAGAAGAGAAAACATTCATTAAACTGCTTTGAACTACTTTGAACTGGAGTTCAAAGAGGTTCGAAGTGATTCTGGTGAAGTATGAGCCTTGGAAAGGATCCATCAAAGGAAGGCCGAATTTGAACTTGACAAATTTGAAGGGTATTTCTTGACAACTTTGAAGGATATAAGCGCTTGAAGGATTACCGCAAGGAAAGACTCTTCAAGGGAACGCGCTAAAGAGCTTCAAATTAATGAACTAACAAGGGTCTTTGACACTTCAATAATGGTGACTCTAATTGACCCTAACATGTTTGTAAATGTTTTCCTTGTGTAGTCCACTTGGATCTGTGACATGGTAGCACTGATTATTTTTGGTCTCCATGTTGTGGTCCAAAAAGATTCTTGTTTGTGACTCTTGCGTTCTCTTTCCTCCATTGTGATTGTAGTTCTACTTTCTTTGGGGAATGATGTCAATTCATTAGCAACAATATCATATTTATATGTACATGTTATCTTACAATCATACTGACCCCATAGTAGGTAGATCCCTTATGTGTTCTTGTGTATGTTTATGTTTTATTTCCCTTGATTTATCTTCAGTTGGGGGCATCTCGTAGAGGAAACATAATCAGTAGAGTTGTTTTTGTTTTTGTTCAAGCCATTGCTCCTGTTAAAGTGCTAGCAATGACTTTAACATGGGGGCATACGCTCTACTCACTTTTTTCACACACGCACATTCAAAATATTTTCAAATACTTTAAAAAAATTTCCCTTTTTGGATTAAAAAGATAATCCTTAAAGCATGGACCACATTTTAATTTTTTTTAGGATCTCCTGATCCCTCCAGTTTAAATTTACATGGATCTCTTGATCCTACCAGTTTCAATTTACAAATGTTTTTGATCCCTTTAAGAACAGATCTCCCTGATGGATTGACAAGTGAGTAGCCACATTCACTAGGCAGTTCAACTCCATCTTTCCAGTTACATTGTTTACTTGTGTGGTTCACAATGGGATATAAGTTCTCATTGGGTGAGATAATCACACCCTCTCTCTCTCCTTAACTAGTAATGTCTCTGTTATCATGATATTAGGGTTGATAAAGACTTAAGTCCCTTGGGGGCTTTAGGATTTCTTTGTCCCTTTTTTATTCCAATAAGATTGTTTGTTCTTTACGATCTCCTTTACCAAGAGTTTGTGTTGAGTCCATACTCTTGCTAAAGTGGGGGCTAAATGTATAGTCAGAAAATGGAAGCACTTCAATGGTTGACTAGTTTAGCCTTCTGAGTAAGTGGTTTTGGGTCATATCAAGCACCTTGAATGGGTTCCTGATTTAGACCTGGCTTTCCCCCTGTTCTGCCCCATTTTCCACCTTTCTCCAGCTAGTTTTTGGCATTCTAGACTACAGATTTGAGATCTTTGACCTCAGGGTCAAGGTCAACCTTTAAGGTCTATGTCAACCTCGACCCTGACCTAGGTCAAGGTCAACCTCACCCCTAACCTAGGTCAAGGTTGACCTCCACCTTGACCCAGGGTCCATATTTTAGGATCTCATAGTTTCCAGATGTCGGTCTTTGAAAAAGTTAATTCCCGCTTCCGGGTCGGCTGTTTCAGGTTCTGAAGCGACAAATCCCAAATTCTATTTAATATAGGTACTCTCCTAGGTGTAAAGTATTTAATGGGAATTTAATTCTCCTATATTGGCCTCCTTAGAATATTGTGCCCTAATTGCATATAAAAGGAAGTTTTCTCCTCTCATTTTCTTAAACCACAAGAATCAAGCAAGAATCTCTTCTAAGTCCTCGATCCAAGCCTAAGCATCATTGAGAAATTGAGAAGCATTATCAAGTGAAGTTCAAGAAAGCTAAGAAGCAAGATTTGAAGTAAGCATCCATCCATCATCAAGCATTCAAGCATTCATTTTCATCAAGGAGATCCATTGGAGGCCATTGAATGATTCAAGCCACATAAGTGCCCTTTTTGGTGATCTCTCCATCCACCTTCTTCCAAGCCTTTTCCTATTCAAGAACCCATTCAAGTTTTGGTGTTGGAGATCTACAAGAAATTGATTGAAGACATCCTACATTCTAAATTTTGGATCCATTGATGAAAACATACTTGTGGATTCAAGGATTCAAATCCTCCACAAGGAATTTTACATGAGCAAGGTACAGGTTTGGGACTATGGATTTGAAGTCAAATCTGGATACCCTTTTCAACAAACTTTCAGGATCTACGAACAGATTTTTTGTTGGACCTGTGCAGGTCAAGGTCAAGATTATTGGGTTAAGGGTGACATTTGTGGGTCAAGGTCAACCTTTTTCACAAGATGATGTCAAATCAAAAAAGATTTTTGGGTTTTGTTCATATTTGCGTTTCTATTCCGGATTATACTTCAGATTTTCTAAAAATAGAGATAGACCTCAGAAAATAACATTCTTCATATCTTCTATTCTTTAAGGTTGGTACTTCCTCTCACCCTTTTCAATTATTGCACTATATCATATCTCCTTAATTATAAAACAAAATTTAAGATCTTCTTCCTTACTCTCATTTCCAAATGGTTGATTCATTTGTGCATTGATCCTTCTTTTGGGTTAATCAACTTGGATCTTTCATTTGTGCATTTGGGGATAAAAGAGGAACATCTTATCTTCCTTCCCCTTATATGCTTAATCACATTACAATATACACAAAATTAGAATTAAATGTAAAGGTTAAGGAAATACAACACAAACAATCAAATCAAAACATTAACCAAATTTTCTTCCTTTACATACTCTTACTGGTCGACTAGCTAAATGGATGATGATTCTCTCTGAATTTTACATTAAATAAAATGATGGTAAGGCCATAAAAGGACAAGCAATTTCTGATCAGTTAGCTAAATTCCCTCTACAAGATTATGCTCCTATACAGATTGATTTTTTTGACTCATCCATTATGTCTGTGACTGAGCGAACATGGAAGATGTTCTTTGATGGATCTCACACATAGAATGGTCTTGGATCTGGTATTTTGTTTGTCACACCTCATGGATACACTATCCTAAAGTCATAAGAGTTTTTATTTCCTTGCATGAAAAACATAGCATAATATGAGGCTTTGACAAATGGGATTAAAATGGCTATTGAATGGAGGATCACTGAGCTACATATTTTTGGAGACTCTCAGCTTATTATAAATTAGACTAATGATGACTATCAAAACAAATATGATAAATTGATTCCTTACAAGAAGATGATTGATGATCTCAATAATTACTTCACTTTCATCACATTCCAACAAATCCTTAGAACTGAAAGTAGGACGGTCGATGCCATGGCCACTTTGGCTTCTATCTTATAGTTGGAAGAACACGAGTCTAGATTTGAAATCCTTGTGGAAGAAAGACACTAACCTTCCTATGATTCCCCTAATAATCACATCATATGTACCGTGATTGGTCATGATTCCTCTTGATATGCTAAAATTTACTCTTACCTGCGTGACAAAGTCATTCCTGATAATCTAACTCGTAATGAGAAATGACAACTTATTCGCAAGGCTTCTCGCTATACCCTCATCTCTAGTTTTTTTTTAGGAAGGGTCTAGATGGAACACTTCTTATGTTTCTATAGAAATATGGGTCTGAACATGCGTTAGTTGAGGTCCATGATGGCATATGTGGGTCCCACTCTAATGGTCTTGCGGTAGCTCGAAAGCTACTTAGGGCTGGTTACTATTGGCCTAGTTTACAAAATAATGTTGTTAGATATGCTAAAGCTTGTAAGAAGTGTCAGATGCATGGAAATATGATACATGTTCCAAGGAGGCAACTTATTCCATTTATTACACATCAACCTTTTTAGCAATGGGCTTTTGATTTGGTGGGTCAAATACATCCTAACTCATCTAGTGGACACAAGTTTATCACTACTACAACAGAATATTTTACAAAGTGGGTTGAGGTTGTTCCTCTTTTGGTTTCTACTGGGAAACAAGTGTCTTTATTCATCCTTAACTATATCATCTGTCGCTACGACATACCTTCCTCCATAGTTACTAATAATGGAGGACAATTCAAAAACAAGGATACCAAGCAGTTATGTAAAAAATTCAAGATCAAACAACACTGGTCCTCAATTTATTACCCTCAAGGTAATATTGAGGTTGAAGCTTCTAATAAGATGCTTCTAATTTTTTTCACAGAACAGTTAAGAAGATAGGAAGAGACTAGCACTTGCAAATCAACCTTGCACTATGGGCCTACAGAGCTAGCATTCGCATACCTATTGGAGCTACACCCTTTGTGCTTGTTTATGGATCTAAAGTTGTATTACCCCTTGATGTTGAGATACCTTACCTAAGAGTCTCACTACAGGGTCTCATCACCGATGACGAATATAGAATCATGCACATACAAGAGCTAGAACTTCTAGATGAGCGTAGAAAAGATGCATTTGACCACATGAGGTTATATAAAAAATGGATGTCGCAAAGCTATAAGAAAAAGGTTCAATCTAGAGAACTTTAGGTTGGAGATCTCATCTTGAGATTGAATCCTAAAAATCAATAGAATAGAGCACAAAAGGGGAAGTTTGAATCAAATTGGCTGGGTCCCTACATAGTTACTACTACTTTTGGATCCGGTGCCTATCAACTTCTACACCTGAGGGGGAACAACTCCCCGAACCTATCAATATCTTTCATCTAAAGAAGTTCTATGCATGATTCTATAGAGATTTGTACATATCTTAACTATATGATTCTCTGGAGCTTTGTACATATCTTAACTATCTTGAAAAAAGATCTAAAAATCATAAAATGTCCTGAAAAAAATCCAAAAAAATTGATATATGATCCTGAAAAAATCCTTTAAAAAAGCATATAAATTCCTGAAAAATGATCATCCTCATGAAAACCTAGCAGTAGGTGCCTTGATGTATCTTAAAAAAAAATCAAAAAAGAGAAAAGAAAATAATGTGCCTTGGTGAAAACCTGGAAATAGGCACTACTTGAAACCCATGTACTTATGTCTATTAGCTTATCGCTTTGTGTTTCAAACCCTTTCAACTTCCATCTACAATATCCTTGGTCTGAGATTGATCTTTGTCTAGGGCTAGGGGGCATAAACTGTATCCTCATTTGGTGTGCGATAGTGTGGTTCACCCCAAACAATGTTTATCAACACTTTCTTTGACATCGATTGTTTCTTAACACTTATCAGATATGCTACCTTGAGTCAATGCTTGTCTGCACTCTAGGATTGTGTGATATTTCTCACCTATGGGCATGAGTGCTAGCGAGTTATTGATTATTCTTTTTCATTTTCACACCTCTCTTAAACTGAAACGACTGAGACATGTTATGCCTCATTTTCTTTGTGTGCTAACTAATTCATGATTTTCACTGAATGTTCCTTCTCTCCATGATGTTATGACTAGAGAACTAAGGGCATGAGGCATGTTTTCTTTGATTTCTGTCTGTGGGTATCGCTTTGGTGAGCCTGGGTATCTCTTTCTTTTACCCCATTGGACACTAGGGAGATCTAGAGCTATATCCTTGACTGTTACATTGTGTTTGCTTACGCAAGAACCATTAGGGTCATCCTGGACTCTTATACCTTGATGCTTATGGTTACTTGCAACATTAACTTGGAAACAATGTTCAGGTCATTTTGGCCCTTATTCCTCGATGCTTGTGTGTTTACTACATTATATCCAATATAGAAAATATTCATATCGTCATAGTTGCGCTTACACTAGTGACGGTTGTATGATCTTGCGATGTCTCTTAATAAGGCTCCATGATGGAAATAAGGACCAAGTAAGATCCCTGCACTTTTTACTCTAAGTTTTCTTCCTAGGTTGCATCTTAGTTTTAGTCTTTGCATCTTGCATTGGGTGAGGAGAGAGTCTTTGTCTTATCATTATCAAACACTTTGGTCATCTTTTCCTGGCATCCTCGATTCATTTTTGGGATCGAAACTGAAATCCAAGTTCTTTTTTCTGTTCTTTGGAGGCTTATCTTTTCACCCTTTGAGGCAAAACATTGATCATTTTTCTTCATAAATTGCTTTCTTTGACCTAATGCTAATGTTATACCTTTATGGTCAACCTTATTTAAACTGGGGAAAATTATCATCGCTTAGTGGTTAGACTTGATCCAAATGCTTTTCTAATGAGTCTTAATCGATCATTGATCATATTGAACCTTATCCTATCCTAATTTTACCAAATCTATCTCATTTCTGTATATCCTCTACCTCATTTCAATCTCTCTCTTGAGGGGGGAAGAATAACCTATCTTTGAAAGCTGCAAATTGATTTTGGCATCTTATTGTCTTGTCTTTCAATCTTTGTTTTAGTGTTCAATTTTTCTTACTGTGCAATGGAATCTTGCTATCTTTTCTAGTTCTCGTTCGATCAAGTTTGGGATTAGTTGCCTTACTGTACTTCTTTCGATCAAGTTCAGAGTCAGATCTCTATCAATTACCTTGATATAATCTTTCTTTGACCTAATGTGTTCGCAGATCGCTCACACATTTGTCAAAGAGGGGCAAATGTAATCACCCAAAAATGGTCTAGTAGACTATGAGCCCCTTTCTAAACATTAAAATTTAAATACTAGACTATATATTGTGCTTAATCAATATTGCATATTCTTTTAATCTCTTATTTTCTTGATCAAATCATCACTTAATCATTTATTTGATTTTATCCTAAAGTTTTACCACTTTGTCCTAAGCTTTATTTAATTAAAAGAACATGCTCCCTTTTAATTAAATAAAAAATTAATTAAATAAATAAAAAAAACCCCTTTATCCTAAGTGTACATAAAACAAGAAAATAATAAATAATAAATAATAATAAGAAATGTGCACTTTCCAATGAGATGGAATCTTTTGAAAAAAGGCTTTTGCCTCTTTATCTCAACCACTCATTGTTTTGCCTCTTAATCTTAACCTTTGATTTTTCCTCTTGAAGATAGGAGCACATGGATCAACCAAGATTCAATCTCCACCATTTATCATTTCTTTTTGCCTCTTAATCTTGACCCTTCGCTCATTTCTAATCTCCTATAAAAGGAAGCTCTCTCCTCATTCTTGGGTAAGCTAGGAAAATTTGGAAAAAATAGTTTTTGGAGATCTTGCAAATTGTAATTGGAAATCTTGGAGCTCTTGCATCTTGCCCTTTTGGAGATCTTGGAGTTCTTGCATCTTGAAGCATTCTTGCATCCTATCTTATATTGTATCTTGGTATCATTGAAGCATTACATTATCATTTACCTTTGTTATCTAATTTCTTGCATCTAGCTTAATTCATCTAGATTAGATCTATTTTTCTTGCATTTCATTTTTAGCTTAGATCTTGCATCTCATCTTAGATTACTTTGTGTTATCATTTGAATCTTCCACTCTATAGTGCACCTTGTAGGGATCTTTCTTATTAGTTTCATCTGAGAGCCACCATCATTATCTACATGATTCTTGCATGCTATGGATAGGAAGCTATAAGCTGCTTCTTGAGACTTCCTCTTAATGGATTCTCTCAAGTGTAATGGTTTATTGAAGTGTCACATTTTGATCACACAATAAGAAGATGTTCCATGAGAGGAAATCATGAACATATAATGGGATTCAAAACATATATCCCATACTTATTCTTGATCCACATATCCTCTTGCCTTGCAACCAATATTATCTGATTCTGTGAAGTTACCTATCCTACATTTATCTCATATTCATCATCTGTGACTGCCAATAACTGACTTCTGATACTGTCCTTCTTCTATTTACTCATTATGCTTCTTTTGTAACCCTTCAACGGATTTTGTACACCATTAGTACTCTTCTAAACCACATCATCATTAGTGTAACTCTTCTTTAATCCCACATTACCTATAACTTGTTGTCCAACAAGTATCATCACCAGCTACACCGTCATAGCCAAATATGCTATCTACATTTTGATCTCTGCAAATTCCTTAGAGATATCATTCTCCTTCAAATTGTCATTTAGCTTCATTCCACTCATAGGAATAGGTTCATTGATTCTCTTTTTCTCATGTCTTCCACTACCAATCAGACAACGCTTGACAATTCCACATCTTTCATTCCCTTTTTCCTACAAAGGTAGATCAATGTATACTTGTGTCCTCCTTCTCTTACCTCATAGGTATTAGCATGACCATCAAACATAACATGTCTATCAAACTGCCAAGGTCTTCCAAGTAATAGATGAAAAGCATCCATAGGTAAAACATCACATAATATCTCATCATAATTTAATTCCCAACTTTAAAACTAACTAGGCATTGCTCATCAATCGTAGCCTTAAATTCATCTTGCAACCAGCTAATCTGATAAGGGTTTGGATGTTTCCTTATTTCCAACTTCAATTTACTAACCATCTCTTCTGAAGCAAAGTTTGCAGAACTTCCACCATCAATGAGAACATTACATACCTTATCCTTACACTTACATATGGTTCTAAACAAATTCCTTCTTTGCACTGGTTCATCAATACATATAACACCTCTTCTACTAACAATGACTTCACCTTCCTCAGTAGCATCCACTGTATTCTTTTTTGAAGTGGAGATAGTATCTCTATCCAAATGTGCGACCCTTCTCTTAGGATATTGAAAAGCCCTATGACCTATTTCACCACACTGAAAATAAGTACACATAAATTCACCTCTTCCTCTATCTCTTCATCTTTGTCCACCAATGTAACCTCTAGTGGTTTGGCTACTGTTAGATCCCTCATCAGTCTATTTAGGATTCTCAACCACACTGCTACCAGTAGATGATACACAAGGCTTACCACGTCGGCTCCTCTTATTCTATCTACCTTCAAACCTCATGTTCATCTTTTCTTCAATCCTTGATGTCAGCTGATAAGCATCACCAATTGTAGTCATCTAAATTGTAAGCAACTCCTCCTGAATACTAGGTCTCAAACCATAGATATACATAGCAACCCTTTCCTTATCAGCTTTTGAATGACCAGTCCTAATCATAATCCTATAGATCTCTTCAGTATATTCCTATACTCTTTTATCAACTTGTTTCGATGCTTGCATCTTCTTAAACATTTCTAATTCATAAGCCACAGGGATGAACTGCCTCTTCAGCTTTTCAACCATCTTATCCCACTTAGTGATATTTTCCTTACCCTTCTTGTTTCTTTCCAATTGAACTTCTTTCCACCATATGCTTGCATGAACTTTTAGTTTTGTCTTTGTAAATCTAACCTGATCAAGATCTTCAATTTCCTCATACTCAAATTATTATTCCATCTCATTAGTCCAGTCAATCAATACCTCTAGTTTAAGGCTACCAAAAAATGTAGAAACTTCAACTTTAGGTCTTTTTCCAATCTTAAACATGTAGCTTTCATAAATTTGGCTTCATCTCAGTCTCTAGGTTCTTCTATAGCTTCTTCAAAGTGTTCTTCTTCCTCAGATTCTTCATCATTATTTTCACCAACTCTCGATGTAGTTCTTCTTCTCAATTCATTTTGTAAAGCTTGCACTTGTCTCTGCAAAGCCTTAAAACCTTCATCAGTAATACTTCTGACTCTTCTTGGAGGCATCTTCAATCTAAAGAATCCCAAGCGAACTCCTCTACAATTGTGGGTCAGATCCACGCTCTACCACCCCAGAACAAATCAATTCAGGATGTCATCGCTGCGGAATCCGATCTCCACTCCAACGATTGAAACCTATTGCTTTGATACCACTTGATGCAGTCAAGGATGGAGGATCCAAGAATGGATAGTCCAAACCTTGCAGCCAATACAACACAACGTAAAACACAAAGCACAACACATAATAGAGATCAAAGATACCAACTTTTATAAATATCATGAAATTATATCAAACATGTCGGGTTAAGGCCTTCCCGGTTATGGCCAAATACAAAGAAGATAAAAAATCTCATATCTATCCTAAGAGATTTATTCAAGCTTTAGGTCAATAGCTCATTGCTATTCATTATGCCATCCTTCTAACTTCCCTCTTTCTTTTCTAACAAGAAACCAAGCCCTACATTTATACAAAATCATGACCACAAGTCGAATCAAGAAATAACATTCCCCAAAGAAGGAAACATATTACAAATATAGGTCCAATCTTATACAAACATAACATAAGAAGAAGCTACCGCATGGAACAATCCACGAAGGAACCATGATCCACACGCTAAGATCCCAACGGCTAAGAAACCCACAATCTAGATCACAACCCAAATCTCAAGGTAAGTCCATGTCAGTCATGAACATGTTACCCATTGTCTGAAAATAACTCAAGCATGAACACTGATCAACCTTAAGATCTGCGCTCTTAGTATAATGTTCCTAGATAGGTCCACAATAAGAATCCACGACCACATAAGCCAACTTGCTCAAACGATCCGTCGATAACCAGATCTTCACCGACCAGATTGCCAGGACAGAGAACAACTACCGATCGGCAAAACCAACATAGCTCGAACCACAAGCAACCAAATGACATGCGACCATAGGAGGATGATCTAAACTCGCCCCAAAACAACATACTGTGGCTGCAAGAACTAACTCAATCATGTGATCCATCACCACCTCAACTGCTTCAAACTAGAAATAGGCACTGAAAAGAACAAACTATTTTTGGTTTATGCAAGATCGCCATCTATCCTAGGATGCTCCTGCATCAATCCATATGAATGCATAAAATTTTCTAGGTTGGATTGTGTAAGAGTTTTTGCCATTAACGTTTCGGATCACACTCCGTGATCCATTATCAGGATGCAATGCAAGAGAACAGAAGGAGAAAAATGGATAATTGAGTTCTAGGTTTGCGATTATCTATATTTCTCCTTATGTTCTCTTGCATTGCATCGTGATGAAGGATCACAGAGTGTGATCGGAAATGTTGATGGTAAAAACTCTTACACAATCGAATCCAGAAACTTTTATGCATTTACAATTATTTTTGTGCCACCATAAGAAGCCTCACAACAACCGATAGTTAAATATGGATAAATATTAAAACAATTTGCTAGTTAAATAATGCGAGCAATATAAATGTGACAATTCTTCATGTGCCCCATTAAACATATTGCTGCAATTGATAGTCAAATAATGCGGTCAATGAAAGCACGAAGTCTGTGTACAAGTGGGATAAAGTCTATAGAGGCAACTATTCATTCTTCCCAAGGCAACTTTCCCACAGGGTTTGTCAGAAATGTCAGTACGGCCTCCACTAAATAAAAACAACCACACACATTCAGGTCGACAATGTCCCAAGTAAAACAAAGCTGTAGCGTGTACCAAAACAAAACATGGATCAAAAGAATTAAGTTGTTAAACGACTCAGGTGAGAGAATTCTGTATGCCAATGGCAACGAAAGTCCATCACCAACACCGTCCCTAGAAAAAACGTCCTTGATGACGTTTGAATCTCCCTTGACGTAACCTCAAAACTGGTTAAAGTAGGTGAGATTCAAGCGGAACACGGCCGCCTGGCTAAAAGAAACGCGCTTCTCGGTCTCCGCATTCTAAATCACCTGCCACGTGGCCACGCTGTTTACCCACTGCAATTCTTGGAAGTTTCCAATCTTTCCACTGCCCCCCCCCCTGCCTTTTTAACAACATTTTCAAACCCATTCTTCAATCCGTCCAAGATTTCCATTACCAATCTTCAATACCTCCTCCACCCACGATCGAGTCTCGCCCCTTCCGCTTCATTCATTTGCAAGGCTACAGTACAGTCATGGCGGATTTACAGCGCATTTATCCAGCCAACGAGGATATTGAGAAAGCCACCAAGATGAGCCCACGCTCCAGCGCTCCTCTCGCCCCCAAATCGAGCCTCATGTCGGAGAAAGGAGATCCAGCCGCCAATCGATACCAGCTTAGAGACGTTACATTTCCTAAAGAGCAAATGATTCCTTCAAGGGAGCCCCACAATTTTTACCGCGGCCTTCCCAGGCGGCGCCGCAATCCCTGCTGCCGCTTCCTCGTCTGGACATTTTGCCTCCTCTTGCTCTTCATTGTAACCCTCGCCATTGCAGCCGCCATTCTCTACGCCGTCTTTAGGCCCAAAATACCCGATTATTCAGTCGACAATATTCAGATTACAAGGTTCTCGCTTGGCGCAGCCGGCACCGTTTCGTCTCAGTTTTCTGTGGATGTTACAGCCAGGAATCCCAACAAAAAGATCGGCATTTATTACTTGGACGACAGTTATCTTGCGGTTTTCTACACCGGCACAGAGCTCTGCAAGGGCAAACTTCCTGCTTTTTATCAGGGCCACAGGAATACTACTAATTTGGACGTTACTCTCACAGGGACTGATGTTCAGATTACCAGTGATATGGTTAAGTCGCTGACTGCTCAGCGGCAACTGGGAAGTATTCCACTGCTTTTGAAGGTCGATGTTCCAGTGAAAGTCAAGTTTGGGAAACTTAAAACCATGAAGATTACTTTTCGCGTTCGCTGTGATCTGGTGATCAACAGTCTGGACGCCAACGCCAATATTAATATTAGCAAGAAGAACTGCAAGGTGAAGCTTTGAGCAGAACCACAGGCGTTATTGATTATACATTTTTCTTTCTTTTCTCTGTCTTTACAGAAGACGAACGGGCGAGCAGTTTGTAATTGGATCTTGATTAGGATTCTTTTATTTTATTTTTTATGTTCCATTAGTTTGTATTCATCTGTATCATCACCATACATTATATTTCGAGATTGTTAGTTTTGGTTACAAACCATATACAGATATTTGTTGTTTCATGTTAAATATACTTGTGTTTTCTCTTGCTAAAATTACTATGGTTCCTCTCTGCAACCATTCTATGGAGTTGTTTGAACTGTGTAAATTATTTACAATAGCAGAAAGAGGGAAATATTGATGAATACTGATCTTTTGAAATAGAAGAAAGTGGGAAAGTTGTTATTTAACATTATTAAAGAACGTAACGCAAGGGAAATGTATCGGTCCAATAGACTTGGACTCCGCGACTCCAATTTTGCGTGTGAAGTAGTTTCCGTGCCGTACAGGGTGGAATTCGATGGTCTGTGGACTGGATTTTATAATTTGAAGTTTCCTTAGTTCCATTTTTCACGACTACATACGTTTCTCATTATTAAGAAAAAGAAAAGAATAATGTTGAAGAAGAATAGGGCTACAAGTTGTTTGTTTGACTTGGCTGGTCGGAATATGTAGAAAAGTAGTCGACCTAAATTCCAGGAGAGTTTTTTCAAAGATTTGGAAACTATTTGAGAATGGAGTATGGTGGGTGAGTTAGGTGTTTAATAGTTTTGCTTCAGATAATAAAGTGTGTCGATTATAGGTTGGTCAAAATTAGATTAAGATATTATTTTAAAATACGGTTTTAATAAGTTAAAGACTCATACGTATTTTTACAACATGGTTATTGATAAATAAAGTTGTCAATTTTTTTTAAAACATTTAAAAATACAACAAATATGTGAATTAAGCATCGCTTTAGGAAAAAATGTATATTTTGTTGTTTGACAAATATAAATATTAAAATCTGATGTAGGAGCATCAAGCAAATTCTTATTTTCTCATTGATAGATTGTAATTTATTCCAAGTTAGTTATGTAATTAGTTTCTGGGTTCAATTTTGAATGGTAGGAAATGATTTTTAAAGGGTAACTAATAGGGAAAGAAGGGAAGAGATATAGAGGGTTGTGGTTCATGAATGGTGAGGAAGGGACGAAAAAATGTGAGTTCCTTGTTTCTGAAAACAATCTTTTGTAATGTCTCATAAAATGCACAAAGAAGAGAGAGATGTGCACAGGTGATATAAAGAGGTTGCGTCAGAATTTGGCATGAAGAAATCTGAAAAGGGAGTGTGTGTGTGGCTATATGTAGTTTACACAGAGGGGCAAAAGGAGGCCTTCAATGGACTAGTATGTAATTATGTGTTCTAAATTTGGAATATAATATTTCGGATGTAGAGAGCCTTTGCTTAGCTAATCATATTGTGTTTGTAAGACTATATTTCAAAATAAACAACATTTGAATTGATAAAGTTATTATGATTGTGCTATTATACCATTTATTGTGTTTGAAGTTTATGTCATTGGGATGTGGTTTTACAGAACTATCTATTATGTTGTTTTAGTTTTTGTTGTCTTTTAAGATAGAAAAAGTTCAATTTATTTGTGATTATGGAAATTATCTCTATTAATTGGTATCAAAGCCAATTTTCTTGAGTGTGGAGGTAGATTTTCTAGAGGGAAGCAATTTGCACTAGGACCTGCAGATAGAGGGGAGAAGAAGACTGTAGAGTAAATGCAATGAAATGCAAAAGTGAGAAGGATGGGGATTAGTGTAAGAAAACCCATAAAATTTCATCATGGGATGAGTATTGGGTAGAAGTGGAGAAAAGGAAACCCCATGATAAATTGAACATGATTACAAGAAGAATGGATGCATTGAGGAAGAATTATTTTCCTAATATTGTTGTGATTTCTATGGGATCTCCCTTATCCCCCGTTGTTGCCAATCTCTATAAGGCTCATTTCAAAAATCTCAAGCTCTTCACTCCTAGCCCCTCAAACCTAAGTGGTGGAAGCGCTCTGTCGATGCCACTTTTGTTGGCCTCATGGTCGTGAAAAACTTGAAGAATTCCACTCCCACTTAAATAGCTTGTCCGCTCACATCTCCTTCACCAAAGAGATCAAAGTTGACAGCCAACTCCCCTGCTTAAACATTCTGCTCATCAAGAAACCTGATGGCTCCCTATCTAGGCGCGTCTTCCACAAATCTACTCACACTAATCTTAACCTCCATGCTTCATCTTATCACCACCCAACCCAAAAGTTTGGAATCCTTAAAACTCTAGCGACTAGAGTTTCAGGATTTGTGACCAAGACCATATTGACCTCGAGTTAGTCCACCTTACCCAAGTCTTCCAATTAAATGGGTACAAAAGGAAAAACATCTCTAGAGCTTTCAAACAAGCAAAATATTTTTTTGTACCTAATCCTATTGCTACCAACCCCTCCTTTCATCATCATGTTGCCTCTCTCCCCTACATTGAAGACCTTTCAAGAAAAATTTCCAAGATTATCCTAAAAAAGGGCCTTCACTATACTTTTAAACCTATTCGTACCTTGAGAAAGAACCTCCCCTCTCCCAAAGACCCTAAAGACCTCCTTCTCAATGCAGACATTCACGAAGTGACTTGCTCTTGTTGCACTCCCTACATTGGTGAGATGAGTCGGTCGATTGGCACTAGAATCAAAGAGCATCATGTAGACATAACTCGTGAGAGAGTTATAAAATCAACTCTTGCCGAACACTTCGCCAAAACCAAGCATCACTTTCCCCTTGAAGATACCCAAGTTCTAGCCACTAAAGACAATTTCTTCAAAAGGAAACTTCTTTAAGCCATCCAAATCTCCAATCATTCATCCAAACTTAACCGTGATGGTGGTTAGAATATCAGCTTCTCCTAGCACCTAGTGTTAGCCCACCTTCGCAAACCACCCCATCCTCCCTCCAACTCCCTCTCCCCTTCCCTCGTTCAACCCAACTTTCATCCCCCCNTCATCCTCCACTCTCCCTCCCCCTCCCCCTAGTTTTCCTCCTTTCATCCTCTTCCTTGTTCCTCCCCCCTTGCCCCACTCTTTCTTATTTTTTCTCTTGTTCTCTTCATTTTCTTTGTGGTCTTGGTTGTTCTGTAGTCCTTTGTCACTTTCTTGTTTTTGTTTTTTTTGTCTTCTCCCTTAGCCCTTTAGTTCTTTGTTTTTAGTCCTTGGTCTTCTTGTTGTCGCCTTTTTTCTTTTGCTCTTGCTCGTGCTTTCTTTTCTTAGAGTTCTTTGTGTTTGTTTGTTTATATATATATATGTGTGTGTGTGTGTGTGTGCATACCTTTTCTTTTTTCCTTTTTTTCCTTTTGGTTTTTAGTTCTATTATTATCTTTTATCTTTTATTTAATTTTCTTTCTTTCTTTTCTTTCTTTTGTCCTTTTCTTTTATTATTCCTTTTTTCTATTTTTCTTTATTTTTATTCTAATCCTCCCCCTTATTTCTATTTTGGTTTTGTTGACCTTCCTCTCCTTGTTCCACGTGCCCTCCCTCTCTCTTTTTAGTCTCCTTGATCTGCTACATTCTTTCCTCTTCTCTTTTCTAGCTATAATCCCGATGATGGATCATGGAGTGTGATCCGAAATGTTGATGGAAAAAAGTGCCAGACAGTCAAAATCTAGAAACCATAAACTACTAATTATGAAGGACTGTGAATATTTCATGCATCTAAATGTTCAAGATGTTTTTGACATTGGTACAAACCCCTATTCCCTTGAGAAACATGAAAATCTTAAGCCAATTTAGTTTTTATTTGCATCCTCAATTTCAAGTTCTACAATGCCTTTTTACAGGCTTATTGAAAATATTAACAATAAGCATGCGTCAATATAGACTTAGGCCTTTACCTCCTCCATTTTGGCACCCTCGAGGAGCACGTGTCTAACATATAACCCTCTCAATAGATGAATTAGATATCACAGATACAAAATTTGATCAAAATATTTGTGAATTTATGTAATTTAAAGCCAGAACTGAATTGCAAATAATGTGTATTATTTTGAAATGTTCTTCTAGAGCATATAAATATGATTTGATTTCTTTGGTGCTACCTAGGAAAATCTATGTATGTCGCATATAAATATGATTTGATTTCTTTGGTGCTACCTAGGAAATTCTATGTATGTCGCATAAATGTGACAGAGAAAATGATAAAAGCATGGTGTCTATTTAGCATAGTACAAAATACAGTGCATCAGTTGTATAGTTACCAACCGATATACAATTGGACAGTTACCAACTGAGGATAGTTACCAATCTTGAGAACGATTCAATGCAAATGTAAAAATGAGTACTCTTCCACCCTGAGACAAAAGACTTTGTACAACATCACTGAATCTTTTCTCACGAACATCTCGAGGCTGATGACATTGCACATCATATGTCAACTTAATTATGCAAACATCAATAGAAATCTCAGTAGCATAAAGATGATGATCTTCCTCATGGGAATAATCCCCAGTATATAAGACATGTGCCCCTGCAATATCAACCATGAATACTACCATGCCAAGGACATGCCCAACTTTGTAACACATGAACATACAGGATGAGCATTACCAATAAGCATGGGGATATACTAGAGGGGAGATTACAGGATGAGGTAGAGGTTCACAATAGAAAAACAAGGGAGAATTGAGATAGAAGGTCCATTTTTTCGGAAAATGTAAGAAAACTGGTGAAAAAAGGCAATACGAAGATTTTGGTTTTTCTTGCATATTGTTTACTCTATTTTCTCTCTGTGAATGGATGTTAATGTTGTACAATAGGTTATAGTTCATTTTGAGTTTCTCTGAGTTCAAAAGTAATCGTAGGGTGTTAAATAATTGTTTGTGTCAGGTTGGAACCACCTGAGTAGCAGGGGGTCAGTTCATCATGTCTCTGGCTTGATTTTCCTCCATTAGAGCACCATGACCATTAGGGAAATGCAAGTAGAGATAGTGTACCATAAAGTCCTCAGCAGGAGAAACTTGTTCCTGCAAACAGTAGTCGGCCATCTCTATGTGACTGGCTCTGGAAAGACACTGGAGATTGCATAGATACAATAGATACAATAGGAGATTAGTAATGAACTTGTCACACAAGGGTGTGTGAGTTTCAAAACATAACATATGAGTTTTGAGTAACCTTGGGACAAATAGTTCAACTTGGGTTGGCCTGAGTAGAGTGGGTGTGGGAAGAGTGAAACCGCCTAGCTTCAAGAGAGGCTCTGCATCACCATGCTTAATGGCTGCATCCCAAGAAGCTCAACTACAGTTTTTACAGCTTCTACTAAATTGTCCCTCACACCAAGGCCATCAACTCTCATGAAAACTTGATTAAAAAATGCCATTAAGAATTCTAACCATCCCCTACCTTAGAAAATTAATGGACTAGGATGACACTAAATGGCCAGAGTTGAATGGCTTGGTAAACATAATATATCAGGGATTTCTATGAACAAGGAAGAATCAAAAGATGAGTTATTTTCCCCGAGAAGATTATAAATCTAAACCTTGCCAGTTATAAACATTGTCCATATCAAACCATCAAGTGATTTACAAAATGAATTCCAAATAGGTTTAAAGGTTACTGTAGATCCAAAAACATCTACAATAGAGCATGTAAAAGGCGACAACCTATATTTGAAAAAAGAAAGGAGAGAACGGTAATGAGAAGGGACCTTTCTATTCATTTACTGAATGATAATACAACGTACGCTTTCAACGACATCAACATTAATGAGTTTTCTTTTTTTTCATCCCAAAACTGAATACTAACAAATATATTGGCGTAGACGCTTTGAATTAAGCCATTCATGTAGCAAATTTTCTCTTCCGATGTGCTTTATAAACTAGTCTGCTTCTCCGTACAGAAACCATGGATATAAAGATTGAACTGATATTCCTTTCGATGAAGTTTTCTTATAAATTTGGACATTTCCTATCCAGCCTCCTTCACAACCCATGGTGTTTACATTATCTTGTGCCTGCTCTGATACCAAATGATGGAGAAAATGATTAAAGCATGGTGTCTATTTAGCATAGTAGAGAATGGTTTTATACAATGCATCAGTTGTATAGTTGGACAGTTACCAACCAATATACAGTTGGATAGTTACCAACCGAGGATAGTTACCAATCAACCGTAAGAGAATGTAATATTGTGTGTTTGAATACAATTACGCCAACAATATAGACTTTATGAGTATCCTAGATTTTATGTGGGAAACACTGTCCATTTACAAGTCATTTTTAACTTGTGTCATTTGGACCAACAGTCCGTAGTTTGGTGACAATTGTGTCATTTGATAGGATGACCTACAACCTAGAAGTTTCTACCCCTTAATATAGAAGGAAAACAATAAAACCAAAATAATACATTCCTCATGAAATCTTGAACATCTTGTGCTTGTGTTGTTAAAGCATCTAACATTTCACTCATATTCATTAATTAATTTTATAAAAAATAAATTTTATTTAATATTTAATTAATTAGTTTTATTGGTTTTCAATAGACACTACTCAATGGAAAGCTTAATTTCTATAAATAAATAAAAAATCTTTTATTAATTTGTAATTTACCATGCTAAAAGATTATAAAATAGAGGAATTAGACACTATATTTCCTGTAGGTAAACTAATTTATTTTCTTGGAAATTCTATCTAACATTTCTGAAAATAAGTAGTATCACTAAGAATAATATGTCCCTTTATATCAACATCATATTCATTCTATCTACAAATCCATTCTATGGAAGATTGTATCAAGTTATCTTGCATCTCATAGTGTCATTGTCATAATAGAATTTATTAAAAGCTAATAAGAAATATTTTCTACCATTTTATATCATCAACAACTTTATATTTTTTTCAATTTATTTCACAAGATCATTAAACTCCTTGAAAGAATTTAAGAATTATATTTTTTCTACAGAAAACAAATCTATCTTCTTAAAAAATAATTAATAAATAAAATATAATACCAAGATTTTTCAAGTGAAGTTACATCTATTTGACCAGAAAAAATATAGTAGTTATGTTCGAATTCCAAGCAATCTACCACATCTTGTGATGCAGGAGCATCCTGGGTGTAAGGGCAATCTTGCATCACCCAAAAATATTTATGTTTTTTTTTCAATAAGGGCTATCTTGTGCAGAACTGTATCTATGGAAACTTGCTATTTTTAGTAAGTTGGTCATACCATCTCAGAATGTTCTAATTTCACATGTGGAGGTTCATCTTAGTCTTATCAGCCTGCCAGTAAAGTTTCATGGCTAGATCAGGTCTAGTTTTGAAGATATTAAAGATTTTCGGTATTGGCAGCAAGGTACAGAAACTTTGAACTCAGTTTTGAAGGCTTTAGAGGCCCCGGATGAGGTCAAAAATTTGGGTGACGGGTGCTTCCGTCGCCTGGCATATAGAGCGCTTCGTGGCCTTTCCGGATTGGGGTCATAATAGTCAATCGGATCAACTAGCGATGACTTATGGTCTACGGAAGTTGGGTCACCTGAAATGGCAAAAAATAATTCTTCTTCAAAATTTTTGTTCGGGTTTCAAAAGTTATTTTGAGCCGACTATGATGTAATAAATTGTAAAATAAAATAATTCTAAGTTTGGTCGGCCCTATGGGCTAAATTTCTGGAACCTTCTCGGGCG
>MU227805.1:3834687-3847544 GCA_018584345.1 Thuja plicata
TCGTAGTCAAGATTATGGTCGTGTAATTTTTATCATGTTTTGGTTTCATATAATATATTATAAGTTGAAAATACTTCAAGTAGGTATTTTAACATTTAAGAACACACTCATTCAAAAAATATTAAAAGTAACAAATCATGTCAGAAAAATTAAAACTTTATATTTAACACTAGAGGAGAGAGTCCTCTTCAAGAATATGTAATTTTTTTTTTATTGGTGTAGATTTGATAGGGAAAATCGAACGCGGACTAAAAACTGTTGATTTCAGGTAACACCGACTTTGGATAGTTATAACAGATAAAATATTTAACAAAATCTAATCTTTGTTTTTTTATGCATTAGCTATACATGTCATCTAAAACATATTATGGAATCATAGGAAAAAAATATTATTTGCATATAGTTTGTTAACGCGGACTAGACCCTAGATTTTTAGCATATTTCAGGAATACAAAAATGGACTTCAAAAATTAAAAACAAAAATGCCACTTTTATGTTGTTAAAGTTTAAAAATTTGAATGTTGTCGTCCTTTTCCTTTATAAAAGTGTGACACAGGTTTGTACTTTTACCCATATATATATATATATATATATATATACCCCAAAATTGGCACCTTATAATTCTAATCATTTTTGGTGCATTTTCTCATCATCAAAGTCCTATTTTACTAGGCAAATTCTCTTTCTAATTGACTTTAATTGACTTAGTCTCAAATGTAGAAAATCTAAATTTGCATTAATCATACACTATATTTAATTCCTAAATTTTCAAGGTTTATTAGCTAAAAATCCCTATGATTAATTAATTTAATTCTAAAGTCCTAAGTGCTTTTAAATTAAATTAATTCCACCCCCTTTAGCTAATACACATCAAAAGGAATTGAATAGTTATTTAATTATTTGAATGGATTATCCTCAAAAAAGGAATTCCATAATTCCATGTGAAAAGTCACTCATGTGGCAATAATTCATTTCTTTAATTAAATAATTCTCTCAATTTTGTCTCATCTCCCTTCATGGAAATGAAGAGTCAACCATTTCTTTTCAAGAAACTCTTCATCCTCTTTCCAGGCTCTTCTATATTATGGACATCTTTTTCTTCATTTGAGAGGCAATTCTTAGAGTATCAAAATTATAGCGATTTCTAGTCTCAATTTTCTCTCATTTCTAAGCTTTTTGTTGCATAATTAGCATAATTTCATTTAGAGTAATGGCACTTTGCATATTAATTTAGTTTGCTTATGTATCTATAGGTTTAATTCTATCATCTTTTCAAGTTCTTAGATTAAAACATACATTGCCATTCTTAAATTATAATTGCATCTCATATAGAATACATAGTATTTCAGTTTTTATAATGCTTTCAAATCCTCCATTTTAGATATGGTCATGGTTGTTAGCTCTCATTTTGAGAGTAAATTTAAAAACCCCAACTAAATAGGAGGCAACAACTCGATTCAATCAAATTTGTGAAATGGACAATTCATGTTCATCTTTGCAAATTCGATGATTTAGCAAGGACTATGTTGAGTTTGTGCCTGATTTAGAGGTCACTTTCAAGCACACACATTTTGGCACCCACCATGGGGCAGAAAATTGATTTCTAACCTCACTCTCGAATTCTTTTCTGATAAATTTCTGTATTTTGTCGTACGGCTGTACTGTCTGTGTATTGATTCACACGCAATAATTCTGAGTAGGCCACGTGAAGGTTTGCACTTCCTCACGTGAAGCCTTATAATTCCTCGTGGGAAGTCTGGTACTTCCTCGCGTGAGACTCGGGGCCAGTTTTTTTAAATTTTTTATTGTTTTGCAAGTATAATTTCTATTTTTCTGACCATTTTAACATGTTGTTGTCTCTTATTTTTCTGATATTTTTGATAGCATAACAGTGGGCTGCAGGTCGCTTGACAAAGATACAAACTTGCTAACGGTTTTCTTGCAGGATGATTGTCAAATATTATTCTAGAAACGTTGTGCTTGTTTTTTCTCTTTCTTCACATAGCATAAATAGGGCCTTGTTAAAATTTCTTAGATATCTTGATAACAAAATAAAGGAATAGGCTCTTCATTACATGGAAGTGATGCCCATGGATGAATCTGAGACCCAGACATTGCTAGCATGATGGAGACCTAGGGAAGTAAGGAAAGATCAATGAACCTTTAGCATGTTCACTTGTTAGGGGATTATGCTCTTCTCTCTTTCAGAGAATTAGAAACCCAAAGGCTTGTGAATTGGTTAGAGGAGAGGTATCTCAGTGATGAATATGTCTTGCATGTTTGGGTAAGGTGAAGAGGTAGAGAAGTATGCTCTTCTCTCTTTGAGAGAATCAGAAAATCAGACCCTTGAATCCAAGCCAAGTTGTGTCACCTTTAGAGGGCCTGTCGGAAGTTGAACCTCCAAGAATGACCCAAGTGAGTACACACCTATTTCCGGTGATTCCACCTCACTATAATAAAGTCTTCTTTGTTGAGTCCAAAGACTCCAAAGCCATGGTAAATTATTTCTCATGATTTCTACTATCATCTTGAGAAAGCCTTGCTTGTTGTACTGAGTGGTGCCGCTCACAGCCCTACTTGTAGGGGTGTATGACTTTCAAGTGTTGGTGTGCCCTCGAGGTCCCAGCCCTGTATCAAGGGCATCAAAGGTTGTTGTATATAGAAGCCCACTAAAAACTTTCTTAGTTAGACGCCTACTCGGATCACCTCCGAAAGAAGACATAATCTATGTGTAGGGAGGGGGAAGAATCTCTCCCCTAGATTCTTGACATAGGTATGCACTTGGATGCTTAAAGTGGTATATGACGTTGGCCCATGCTTTAAGGGTAACCATCAAACATATATACTTAGTCCTTGGAAACACCAAAAACACGGGTGCCCTCTCGGGGGTGACACTGCTGTGTGAGGTCCATGCATACGCATAAGATAGCGAGGTACGAATTTTGTCTTCTCTACCATTTTTTTTGTAGGGATAACTAAGTGTTTGTTTTGAGTCTTAAACTGTCCAATCATGATTAAACAAAGACTCCCATGATCCTACCAAGTTGCTTTGTCCTTGGTAGAAATGTTTTCAACTACTTCTTGCGTCACTATTGTCTAATAAAAAATTTGTTCTTGTTAACGATTGCTTGTCACATTCAAATTGAGCTTGCTAATCTACACTGTCATAAAACTGTCCCAAATATGGAAATTCTATCAAAGAACACTCCTGACTGTGTCCCGAAATCTGATTTTTATCTCAAAAATTGAGTTCGTCTATCAAAATCTAGATTTTTATGGCGCGAGATTTCAGAAAATTGAGCACTTCCTCACGCGAGATTTCATTTTCTCGGGAGAAATTACGAGTTTCCTCACACAAAATAGCACTTTCTCATGCGAAACTATTCTCTAGTGTCCTAAAATAGCGAGTTATTTCCCATTGACTGGTGAGTTTTTTGCCTAATCTGACTTTTGTCTGAGATCTAATTGCATGTTTCCCTGTTGTCTACAGTTTGAAACTAATTATCTCGAGTTGTGAACCAACCGATTCTTGCTCAAACTCATTTTTTCTTTGTTCTCTATCATACCTTTCTGTGCTTTTGTACCTTGTGACACAATAGTCACATCTCGGTTGTTCTAGCCATACTCCTGATGATTCATGTTAGGTGCATCTCACATCTTGGTTGTTCTAGCCTATTACCTCCTCTTCACTATTTCTAGAGATAGAGTTCTAAGTTGGATCCTAAGTTCTCTCTCGTTTCATTTTTGTCTATGCCTGTTACGACTAGAAGCAACAATATATTTCCCATTTGTGGTTCTAGAATAGGTTGAAGTAAACCTTGTAATCAAGGAAAATGTCATTTTGAACCCATTGTTCAATCTGATAGTCAAGAGTGGTCCTCACATTCCTCCTCCCCATTCAGTATAGATTCCAATCCGAATCAGAAACCAATATTCCAATTGTGCTCTAATCCTTTATTTCAAGATCAACAAAATCCATTTCTTTCAGATCAACAAAGCTTCAGAAAGTCACCTGTTTGGGTTGATTCTATTGACATTCCTCGCTACCTTAGTGATCCTTTTGAACATATCAATCCTTTTGACCCTATCAACCCTTTTGATCTGTCAAGAGTTACATTGACCTTGAATTCTCAGCTCAATACTCACACTCATACTGAAGTTGTGCACACGGCACAATCCCACATCAACAACATGGCAAATCCTTTCAATTACCTACAAGGTCAATATAGCAAGGTCCATAACCAATCTCAAGATGAGCAGGGTCAACAAGAGGAGCAGCATCGCCATCACCCTCATCCACATGACCATAGTCAAGATCAGGGTCAAAGCATTTATGAGATCCTTGGTAATGATGATGAGACGATAACTCAAAATGACATAAATTCTGCAAAATCTAATAAAGCTCTCATCAAGATTATGGAAGTTCTCCTTGCACAAGATAAAGAGAAATATTTTCTAGATTTGGCAAAACAAGGAGTTAAGCTATCCCCAAACTTCCAAGTGGAAACACTTGTGGCTAAAGAAGAAGAGAGTGAGAATACCAAATTACATAAAGTAATTCAAGATATGCAAAATCAAATTAGCCAACTTATGAAGGATAAGGACAAATCCACACAACAATTCACGATGGAGAGCATCTGTCATTTTCCTTTTGATAGGAGTCTTCATATTCCACCTTTTCCCAATGGTGTGGAACTCCCTAAGTATGATAAGTATCTGGATACCACTGATCCTCAAGATCATTTGAGAGAATTTGGGGCCCTATCTATGGATTTTATTCATGATCAAACCTATTTGATGTGTCTCTTTCCCCGAAGTTTGGGTGGACCTATCATGGAGTGGTTTTCTCGACTACCCACCGACATCAAGACTTTTGATGAGATTGCCAATCTCTTTATACAACATTATTCTCACAACATACAACATCCCATCAACATCAGGGACCTTTGCAATCTCAATCAAAGACAAGGGGAGCCATTCTTGACATTTCTCCATAGATGGAGATAACTTTGCACAAAGTATCCTCGTAAAATACCTGAATCTGAGAAACTTGATATCTTCTTGGACAATCTCACTCTTGATTTTGGGTATTAGGTACAACTTCAAGGTCCCCTTAATTTTGACAGCATGATTAAGCAAGTTGTGAGGATAGAGTCATTTATGGTTAAGAAAGGTGAATTGACTTTGTATAAAGACAACAAACAAGGTTCCTCCTCTTCCAATAAAGATAAAGGGAAGTTTGTCAACAAAAATAGGGATGTTGTGAATGATGGAGTTGTTGATAATGTGACCCCAGCTCCTTAAAAACTGGTCTTCAATCTCACTTCTAGTATACAACTGACCAAAGATGTTGAAAAGGATAAAATAAATAATCAACCACCTTCTAGATTCTCTGGCAACAAACCTTGGGCCCCTCGACCCAAGCGTAAATTTACTTCCTTGGGAGAACCGCTTGATGTGGTTTTCAAGACTTTGGTGCAAAATCACATTCTCACTCCTTTGGACAAACGTCTATACGGTCCACAACCACAACCCCATTGGTGGACCGACAACACATATTGTGACTATCACCAAAACAAGGGTCATAAGACTGCTACTTGCCTTCAGTTGCGTCATAAGGTCCAAGATCTGATTGATAATGAGGTTATTGTTGTGGAAAATCATAATAAAAATTTGGATCACCAAGATTTTAAATACCCCTTTCCTCATCACGAGAAAGGTGAGTCTTCCAACGCTAAGACCAATAATGCCAAGGTTAACTATGCATATGCCACTTATGACAATGTCATCAACATGATTGAACCTGTGGAAGTGGAGTATTGTAATGTGATTACTACTAAGGGGAATGGGGATGTTCCTGAGCCTAAGACCCCATTTGTCTTGAGAGGCCCTGGGTCTCACTCATCTAAATCTAAAACATCTCAGGATTGCATAAATGTTGTTACTAGATCTCGTGCTAAGATCACTATCAAGGGTCCTGACCCTCCTGCTACTACATCTGCACCGAAACAAACCACAGATAAAGCTGTTGTTGGCTCCACCAAAAAGACCACAAAAGTGGTCCCCACACCTCCTACTGCTATTTATAGCATTTTAGACGAGCTGCAAAGAACCAACGCTCAAATAACCATCTTTGAGCTATTGAAGATCTCGCCTGCTCACAGGAAGATTCTAGATAAATCCCTCACAGAGGCTAACATCCCCAAATAAATCAATCTGGATCAGTTTTAATCCATGGTGGGTCACTTGAATTCACCGCACTATTTGTCCTTGTTAGAAGAAGATTATCACTCAATTATTCACCCGCATAATTCTCCTTTGCATATAGAGGTCATGATTGCCAAACAACTAGTCCACCACGTCCTCATTGATAATGGTGCTGGTCTCAATATTTTCTCTGCTCACTTTCTCGCTCAGCTAGGTTATGATGAAGATCGCATAGATTCCCACAAGATAATTACTATCAAGGCCTATGATGAAGAAGAAAGAAAGTCTAAAGGTTTAGTTGTGCTACCCATTTAGGTTGGACCAGTTTAAAGAGATGTCACATGTCAGGTGTTGGACCTTCCTCTTTCTTATAACATCTTGCTGGGAAGACCATGGATCCATGAAATGCAAGTGGTTCCCTCTATGTATCATCAATGCATTAAGTTTCCTTTCCAAGTTGCAGAGGTGACAATTCCTGCTAGTATGGGCTCTTCTTGTAATGCGCTCACACAGTCAGCTGATAGTCTTGTTCCAACTAATAGAGAATACATAGAATTCTGTGATGTCAAGCTTAGAGACGTGGAATAGACTTTGAAAATCAAAGACATAGGCATGGGGGGTATCAAATAGAACCTGTGCTATCATTAGCATCTCTACCTCTGTCTCCTCATTCTTATGGGAGACCTTTTGAGAACTATAAATGTTCTACTTCTCCCCCTAAAATAGTTTATGATGGTGTCTTTGTAGGAGCTTCAACACCACTAGAAGATGAAGATGAGGAAAGAGTTGTTAAAGCTTGGCTTTGCAAAGGAAAGGACATATCTGAACAGACTACCCCAGCTCGTGAACTAAATCCTAATAGTGAAGGTCTTAAGATTATGAAACGCTTTGGATACAAAGGGAGTGGCCCGATAGGGGTGAATGGTAATGGGTTAACTGAACCTATTAAAGCTATGGGTCAAAAGATGAAAGACACAACTGGTTTAGGATTTAAGAAGATCTCGTTCCATCTAGGGATACACAAATTTGTGCCAAAACTAGATCCTCCACTAGAACCTGAAGGTGCAGCTACAGTTGACACTGTAGAGGATAGCTCTGACAAGGATTGCTTTCCTTATCCCATTCCTCTAGACCTGGTAGCATTCTTTGCTAAGCTAGATAATTTTGTACTGCATGCTAGTACAGGCGAGACTAATAGTGATTTTGATAAAACCACTCCATTTGATGCATTAACCTACGAACAATGGAAAGTGTTACAAGATCCTAGTTTCCAAGGTGAACGATACATACCACCAGAGTTTCAAGAGTAGTTGGCACAAGAATAGGCTGTTGTTGCAAGAACTCCCAAACCTTCATGGTGCAAACATCCCAGTCAGAGTTCAAACACAGATTCTCATGAATATGAGTTCGACATTCTTTTAGAAGGATCCTATGAAAATCTTCTCGACATAGGTGAAGGGTCTAGTGAAAGGTCTAACGAGTCTGAGTCCATAAATGTTAACATGTCTTCTAATACGATCGCTAGGAGTCAAAAGGATTCGAATACACCTTTGGACGAGATCACTCTAGGTCTCAGCTTACTAGTCAGCACTTTCGACGACTATACCATGAATGCACTTGAACCTGTCACTTCTCTCTCACTCCAACATCCCAAGCTAATAGATTGGAATTCCCCTTCCTCATCCAATGAAGTCCTTACATTCCAGAATGACTATTCTCTAGCCTGCTATCTTCACGGTGTCAAACCTGTAACGTCCTCCACAAGTGAAGAAAGTATCAACATGAACGAGGCTGATATCAAATATCTTAGTCATAAAATCAAAAGAAGAAAAAATAGGCACTCTGATGGTGAAAACCACATTGTGGCAGCGTTAGAGCCAAAAAAGTAAAAAGAATAGATGTATCCGAAGGTGAAAACCTCTCTGAGGCACTTGAGGATGAGATACTTGATGCACTTTCGAGTCATTTCCAGGAACGCTCATCGGTGCTAATTGAGTCAACTTAGCCAGTAAATCTAGGTAAAGAAGAACATCCACACATTAATCATGTGGCCAAATGATTATCTACAGAAGAACTCAAAGAATTCATAGACTTCTTCAAGGAGAAAAGGATAAACTTTGCATGGA
Organism: Thuja plicata; assembly: GCA_018584345.1. Taxonomy (NCBI): domain Eukaryota; kingdom Viridiplantae; phylum Streptophyta; class Pinopsida; order Cupressales; family Cupressaceae; genus Thuja; species Thuja plicata. The sequence goes on from MU227805.1 coordinate 3,843,021, forward strand.
CATATTCTAACATGCCAAGTGTAGATCCTAATCTCATCATGCATCACTTGTCAATAGCTCTAGGTGTAAAGCTAGTCAAGCAAAAACTTAGAAAGATGCATCCACATGTGGCTCTACTTGTCAAGGCAGAATTGGAGAAACTTCTAAAAGTTGGGTTCATCAGAGCCATTGATTATGTAGAATGGATCTCCAATATAGTTCTAGTGTCGAAACATGACAAATCTATTAGAGTCTACATAGATTTCAGGGATTTAAATAAGGCATGTCCAAAAGATGATTTTTCATTACCCAACATTGATATGATTGTGGACATGACAACAGGATACGAAATGTACTCCCTAATGGATGACTTCTCTGGCTACAACCAAATCAAAATTGTGCCAGAGGATCAAGAAAAGACTGCTTTTACTTGTGCATGGGGTACTTTCTGCTAGAACGTTATGCCTTTTGGTCTTAAGAATGCTGGAGCCACGTATTAGAGAGCAGTCACTACCATATTTCTTGACATGATGCACAAGACAATGGAGGACTATGTGGATGACACCCTTCTTAGAATAGTCCCAAAGGATAACGGAGAGGGGGGGTGAATTAGTTATCAATAACTTTAATTATTTTTCTTCTTTAACTTCAGAATACAACAAAGTAAATGCTTAATCAGATAACACAGTACACAACACACAATTTGATTACGGGGAAACCAAATGGTAAAAACCCCGGTGGGAATTAGCACCCACAATGAACTATACTTGTTTATAGTAATCCCTGTTAGAAGATATCTCAACCCTGTTAGGAGTTGTACTTTATAATGCAATAAGTATAATGAGTTGGTTAAGGGTCGGACCTTGTGAGGAGTCTTTTACAAATAACCCTGTTAGGGGTGCTGGACTCACTGTCCAAAAGCTCAGTGCTTGATGGTAAAGGCTACAACCTTCTGTATAACATATATGCACTATATCTGATGATGAACCATAGAGTAGACCTGCTTTCTTGATCAGTTCTAGTGTATTACAATCTTTTACTTCTTCTTCACATAGACTCTTGATGAATGAACCAACTCTGATAATCTGCTCTATACATTTTTCTTCTCTTTTCGTATCATTCACACTTAGCATGTCACATTTGACTTGCTATAAGTAACTTCCTCAAAGTATGAGATCATGGGACCTGTAAGAGAACTCATCATAACATCCTTGTCAACTCTACTAAGAACGCAAGCATTATTACAATCGTGCAAGTATAAACTGAATAGACGCGACACTTCACTAAGTCGGCCTCACCAAATTAACTCTAACTTTTCAATCTTCTTGAAACACGTTTGGCACCTTTAGATTAATATCATAACCTCATAACTAATCATGAATATACACACACATATACTAAAGATAGGTGCAACTCAAGAAACACGTGATATGCGTCGGCCCTAAATAGTTACACTTCCAGAACTGTAACTGCCAATAACAGAATTACATAACTTGACTGAAATATCATAGCTGGATCTGCGTGTATGAACATAACATCATAAACATGTCAAAAACATGTATCTAACCATGTAAGTCTTCATGTCATCATTCTGATAAGTACATATAGAATTGCTACTATGTATTGTATGTTGTCATCAATGACAAACATACAATCAATGAACTGCTCAGACTCAAATCTCCAACAATCTCCCCCTTTGACATTGATGGCAATATATGATATCAAAAACATCCTTTGTTCATGGTGCCCTCTTTCTTTTACAATCTTCTTAATATCCTCATCAAAGATTTTTCTAAACTACTGCAGTTCCTCTGACTGTGTTTTCATTCCATGTATATACTCCCCTAGAGTATATGCTCCCCCTTAGTACATACTCCCCCTTACTATATACTCCCCCTTTGACATCACTGGCAAAGGGCACCATAGATCTTTAGATACAGGCACTACTCTAGAAGTAGAGTATTCAACCATTCATCAGTCACTTAATGACTGATGTTCTTGCTGCTTCTTCTAAACAGACTCAGGAGAGGGAATTACTCCCAACTTCTCCCTGAGATACTCAAAAGTATCCTTTGATAAAGGCTTTGTGAAAATATCTGCCAACTATTCTTTGGTGTTCACATATTCCAATTTAACTTATTTGTCTGTAACCTTTTCTCTTAAGAAATGGTACTTGATCTCTATGTGTTTTGTCTTTGTGTGCATCATAGGGTTCTTAGACATGTTGATAGTGCTAGTATTATCACAATGAATAACAATAGGATAATCAACCTGAATGCCAAACTCTTTAACCATCTGCTTGATCCAAACCATGGTTGAACAATTTAGTGCTGCCGCAACATATTCAGCTTCTGCTGTTGACTGAGAAATACAGTTCTGCTTCTTGCTTATCCAAGAAACCAACCTGTCTCCAAGAAATACTTCTCCTCCTGAAGTGCTTTACCTATCATCAATACATCCTTCCCAATTTGCATATGTATACACATGAAGTTTTACATTCTCTTATTTAGGATACCATAAACCATAGTCTATAGTTCCCTTTAGATATCTGAATATCCTCTTGATTGCCATTAGGTGATTCTACTTAGGTTTAGCTGCAAATCTTCCAAAAATGCCAACTGCATTAGATATGTCAGGTCTAGATTGAGTTAAATAATTGAGTTTACCAATCATAGATTTATACAATGTTTTATCAACTGTTGTGGAATCATCATCTTTTGAAAGCTTTCTTCCTGTTATTATGGGAGTGCATATTGGCTTACAGTCTTCCATCTGGAAGATCTTCAATATTTCCTTCACATATTTTGACTGATTAGTGAATATACATTTATCTATTTTTTTTACATTCAGTCCCAAAAATTATGTTATAGGACAAATCATACTCATTTTGAACTCATTCCGCATTTCTTTTGCAAATGTTGTACTGAGCTTGTCATTACCTCCAAAGATAATTTTATCAACAAATATGGCAACTAATAGTAATCCATCATGTGTCTCCCTTGTGAATAGGTTATAATCTGCTCCTCCTTTCTTGAATCCAATCTTGGTAAGATAACTATCAAGTCTCTCATACCAAGCTCTTGGGGCCTGTTTAAGACCATAGAGTGCTTTCTTCAATTTTCATACCATGTTTGGTTCATCTAAAAGACTAAATCCTTCAGGTTGTTCAATGTAGACTTCTTCATTCAAATCACCATTCAAAAAAGTTGATTTTACATCCATTTGATAAACTTTAAAGTCTTTGAATGTTGCATATGCCAAAAATAATTTAATGGCTTCCAATCTACTCACACGGGCAAATGTATCAGTGTAGTATATTCCTTCTCTCTGTGCATATCCTTTACATACCAATCTTTCTTTATTTCTTACTACTATACCATCTTCATTCATCTTCTTTCTGAATACCCACTTTGTTCCAATCACATTTTTGTCACTGGGTCTAGGGACTGATTCCCATGTATCATTTTTAATTATCTGATCTAATTCTTCTTTCATTGCATTCTTCCAATTAGAATCATTACAAGCATCTTCAACACTTAAAGGTTCAATCTGTGAAAGTAGACATACCTCTTCATCCATTGCTAGACTTTTAGCTTTTGATCTGGTCAAAACACTGCTGCTCTGATCTCCTATGATGTCATCTTTAGAGTGGTATCTAGATGTGAATTTTGGAACCTTAGGTGTGTCTTCTTCTTCTATAATCTGTGATTCTTCTCTTCTTGATTCAGGGTCATTGCATGAGACATCAATGCAATCAAACATTTCTTCAATAACAGTATCTTTGCTGCTAGGTCTCAGTTCATCTTCAATCATAGGTGCATATTCATAGTACCTCTCTTGAACTGTAAAATTTTCATCAATCTTAACATGCATGCTTTCAATTATCTTCTTTAATCTCAAATTGAAACATCTATATGCTTTTCTTTTAGTAGAGTAACCCAGGAAAATACCTTCATCACTTTTGGCATCCAACTTACCAACACCATCATCTCTCTTGATGTAACACTTGCTGCCAAAGATTCTGAAATACTTTACTGTAGGTACATTACCAAAGCAAAGTTTATAAGGTGTCTTATCTGCACCTGGAATCAATTGAGTTCTATTGATAGTATATACTATTTTGTTCACGGCATCTCTCCAATAGGTGTGTGCAACTTTTTCTTCAATCATCATAGTGCGCGCTATATCAAGTATGATCCTGTTCCTCCTTTCTGCAATCCCATTCTGCTGAGGGGTTCTAGGTGCAATCAACTATATTTTAATACCATGTTCTTCACAATAATCATAAAACTGATCAGAGATGAACTCTCCTCCTCTATCTGATATCAAACATTTCAGTTTTAATCCAAATTCATTCTCAACTTTAGCTTTGAATATTTTAAACTTCTCAAAGGCTTCAGACTTCTCCTTTAATAATACAACCCACATCATCCTAGAAAAATCATCAACAAACAAAATGAAATACCTTTCTCTGTAGTATGATCTTGTTTGGGTAGGACCACACAAATCTGTATGCACTAGGTCCAATTTGTTCTCAGCTGAGTT
>MU227805.1:3848506-3864121 GCA_018584345.1 Thuja plicata
TGTGAGAATTGCATGGTTTCCTCTAGAATACTTATCTTGTTTTCATAGTCTGATGTTAAAGTAGTTAGCAACTTGTCCATTATGTCTTCTTCTGATATTTCTCCACCATTGTTTCTGATTCTAGAGATTGCTTCATTTATCCTCTAATTATAAGCTCTAATTTTCTCTTCAGGTAACATCTCAAGACTGTTGTATTTCTTTTTCCATGTCTTTATGTGTGCATTCTTTGCTTGAATATCTTATTCAAACATATCTTCTAAATACTTCCATATGGTATATGCTTTGTCAATCTTTTTGATCTCAGAAAAGTCACTGTCAGATAAGGCGCTGATTAGGGCTTCTTTAGCAATTGCATTATTGGATAATATATCCTTTTGTCTGTTAGTAGCATCATCCTTTGCAAGGTCTTTCAGAGATGGAATTACAACTTCTTGTGTAGCAATTTCAAAGATCTCAAAGCCAACACAATGTAGATGTGTTATCATTTTGTTTTTCCAATCCAGATAATTTTCTCCATCAAACTTAGGGCTTTCTTTTCTGAAGTAAGACATCTAATCTACCTTAAGCTATTAGGCTTCTTCTCCAAGGCACTTGGATCTGATACCAATTGTTATAATAGTCCCAAAGGATAAATGAGAGTGGGGGTGAATTAGTTAGCAATAACTTTAATTCTTTTTCTTCTTTAACTTTAGAATAAAACAAAGTAAATGCTTAATCAGATAACATAGTACATAACACACAATTTGATTATGGGGAAACCAAATGGTAAAAACTCCAGTGGGAATTAGCACCCATAATGAACTATACTTATTTATAGTAATCCCTATTAGAATATATCTCAACCCTGTTAGGAGTTGTACTTTATAATGCAATAAGTATAGTGACCTGGTTAAGGGTCGGACCCTGTTAGGAGTCTTTTACAAATAACCCTGTTAGGGGTGGTGGACTCGCTGTCCAAAAGCTCACTGCTTGATGGTGAAGGCTACAACCTTCTGTATAAAAGATATGCACTATATTCGATGATGAACTGTAGAGTAGACCTGTTCTCTTGATCAGTTCCAGTGTATTACAATCTTTTACTTCTTCTTCACATAGACTCTTGATGAATGAACCAACTCTAATAATCTGCTTTGTACATTTTTCTTCTCTTTTCATATCATTCACACTTAGCATGTCACATTTGACTTGATATAAGTAACTTCCTCAAAGTATGAGATCATGGGACCTATAAGAAAACTCTTCATAACATCCTTGTCAGCTCTACTAAGCACGCAAGCATTATTGCAACCGCACAGGTATAAACTGAATAGACGCGATGCTTCACTAAGTCAGCCTCACCAAATTAACTCTAACTTTGCAATCTTCTTGAAACACATTTGGCACCTTTAGATTAATATCATCAACTCATAACTAATCATGAACATACATAGGCATATACTGAAGATAGGCGCAACTCAAGAAACACGTGATATACGTCGGCCCTAAACAGTTACACTTCTAGAACTGTAACTGCCAATAAAATAATTACATAACTTGACTAAAACATCATGTCTAGATCTACATGTATGAACATAACATCATAAACATGTCAAAAACATTTATCTAACCATGCAAGTCTTCATGTCATCATTCTGATAAGTACATATAGAATTGCTACTATGTATTATATGTTGTCATCAATGACAAACATACAATCAATCAACTGCTTAGAATCAAATCTCCAACAACCCTTGCTAAGAGCATGGACAAGAAGGCACATCTCAATGATCTAGGCCCTATACTGGATCATATGGAAAAATTCAGACTGCATCTTAACCCTAAAAAATGTGCATTTGGAGTAACTTCAGGAAAATTGTTGGGTTATATCATCTTCACGAAAGGAATCGAGGTGGATCCTGCAAAGGTGCAAGCTATCATGAAAATGCCTCCACCTTGCAATATAAAATAAATTAGAGATCTTCAAATTCAGCTTCAATCTATCCGATGCTTCATCTTGCAACTAGCTAACAAGTCACAACCATTTACAAAAACTCTACATAAAGGTGTGACCTATGAATGGAACAAAGAATGTGAACAAGGATTTCAACAAATCAAGCAATATCTGGCTAATCCACCTATAATAATGCCTCCTATCCATGGGAAGCCATTAATCTTATATATATCAGCTACGGAAACATATCTGGGTGCTTTATTGGCTCAAGAAGATCAAAACAATAAGGAAAAAGCCATCTATTACATCAGGAGAACATTGGTCTCTTATGAAATGAATTATTATGTCATTGAGAAAGCTTTCTTAGTGGTGGTGTTCACTTCCTAGAAGTTCCGAAATTACATGCTTGCTCACACTACAAGGCTAATTGCAAAAATTGATCCACTAAAGTACTTACTCAGTAAAGCTACCCTCACAGGTAGACTAGATAAATGGGTCATGCTCCTTAGTGAATTTGATATTGAATATGTCGAGAGAAAAGCTATCAAAGGGAAAGAAATTGCAGATCAGTTTGCTGAGACACCTATTATAGATCATCAACCATTAAGGATCGAATTCCTAGATGATTCCATCATGCTTCTCACACATTAGTCATGGACCATGTTCTTTGATGGATCATTCACCCAGCAGGGGTTAGGCGCCAGAATCTTTTTCATTACACCTTAGCGATATTCATTACCAAAGGCTTACAAAATGATGTTCCTTTGCACCAATAACACTGTTGAGTATGAAGCTTTGATTAATGAATTAAATATTGCTATTGAATGGTGTGTAGATGAGCTGAAAGTCTTTGGAGACTCACAGTTGGTTATCAATCAGGTGAATGACATCTATCAAACAAAAGATGAAAAATTGGTGCCTTATAAGAAGATGGTTGATGATCTTAAAAAATAATTTGCACATGTTACTTTCCAGCAAATTCCAAGAGTAGATAATAAAGTAGCTGATGCCATGGCTACTCTGGCTTCCATGTTACAAATGCCAGAAAATGACTTCAGACACAAATTCCTAGTGGAGACGCTATGCCACCTTGCCTATAATTCCCCTGAATCCTGGATGATCTGTTCAATCATTGGACATGACTCATCCCACTACCATCATATATACTCCTCCCTTTGTGACCAGATCATTCTGGACACTTACACTCGAAATGAGAAACGTCACTTAATCTGCAGTGCTTCACGGTTTGTCATCGTAGCTAACAACTTATATAGACGAAGTCTAGACAGTACCCTTAGGTGTTTAGAACCTGATGAGTCTAAGCATGCATTAGTAGAGGTGCATGAATGCATCTACGAATCTCACTCAAACATTCTAACACTATCTCATAAACTTATTAGAGCTAGTTACTATTGGCCAGATATGGAGAAAGAAGCTATACAATTTTCTAAATCTTGCAATTAATGCCAGCTTCATGGAAATTTGATCCACACTCCTACCAAGGAGCTCATTCCTTTTGTCAGCTTTTAGCCATTTCAGCAATGGGCCTTTGACTTAGTGGGTCAAATACATTCGTCTTCTTCAAGGGGACATAAATACATCATCACTGCTATGGACTATTTCACCAAGTGGGTTGAGGCAGTGCCTCTTATTATAGTTGATGGCAAGTCTGTAGCTATGTTTATACTGAATTACATCATCTGTAGATATGGTGTACCCTCATCAATAATCACTAACAATGGGGGGCAATTCAAGAACAAGGATCTGACACAATTATGCACTAAATTCAGAATCATTCAGCACTGGTCTTCTATCTATTATCCACAGGGTAATGGACAGGTGGAAGCATCAAATAAGACTATTCTCAAATCTTACACCGTACAGTACACAAATCTAGACGAGACTAGCATCTCCAGATTAATCTAGCTTTATGGGCTTATCACACCAGTATACGGACACCAATAGGTGCCACACCCTTTGTTCTAGTTTATTGTGCTGATGCAGTACTTCCTATTGAGGTTGAGATTCCTACCTTGCGAGTCTCTCTGAAGGGCCTCATTACTGATGATGATATCAGAATATCTCGGTGACAAGAGTTGGAACTACTGGATGAACGTCAGAAATTGGCGTTCGATCATCTCTGAGCATATCAAAAAATAATATCTAAGAGTTACAACAAGAAGGTCAGACCAAGAGACTTTGAATTGCGTGATCTCGTCCTAAGAGAGAACCCCAAGAATCAACAACAATGGGTCCAAAAAGGAAAATTTGAACCAAACTGGCTTGGTCCATATGTTATTACTGTAGTATTTGGGTATGGTGCTTACCAGCTCTCTACCAAAGAGGGTGAACAACTCAAAGAGCCCATCAACGCTCTTCACCTGAAGAAGTTCTACAGTTGACATGTCTTCTCAATGCTCATGTACATACTTTATTTTGAGAGGATCCTAAAAATTGCAAAATGTCCTGAAAAATGATCATCTTAGTGAAAACCTGGAAAATAGGCACTTTGATGTATCTATTATCCTAGTGAAAACCTGGTAAACAGGCGCCTTGATAATACCAAAATAATTGAAAAATCAAAAAATACAAAAAAATAAAAAATAAAAAAATAAAAAGTACAAAAAAAATTGAAAAAATGAAAATACAAAAAAAAAAGAAAAAGAGAAAAATGTACCATTGATGAAAACCTGGTAAACAGGCGTCATGATAGCAAAAATAAATTTTCTGCCAAGATGGTAAAAACCTGGTAAACAGGCGCCTCTTGTTCCACAAGACTCTATCTATCATGACATCTCTTGGCTTTCTTGCAATTTGCTATTCTGCTTTCCTGCTTCAGTTTGCTTTCCCGCTTCAGTTTGCTTTCCTGCTTTAGCTCGCTCATGCATTCGCTCTCAGTCATCTTCAAGATTTTGCTCAAATTCACATGGATTGAAACTGGTCACACTCGAGGGAATCTTCCTAGTCTAGGGGGCATTGTCCTATCTTTTGGAGTCTTTCTCCTCTTCGCATCAGTCACCAGTGGTTCTCACTAAGTCTGCCTGCTGATGCCTAGATCTCACATCGATCTTTATGATTGAGAATCTATCTCGTGTCAGTCACCAGTGGTTCTCACTGCGTCTTCCTAATATCGCTGTATTACTGAGATTTCTCACGTCAGCTCACTATCTACATATTCGACATCAATCTATTCATTACTTGGGGGCATAGCTCCCCACTTTGATTGCATCTTCGGTTTACACTCGAGTTAGTAATCTTGTTAGATCTAAAGGACAACTATCTACTGGCACAAACTAGTGTTTCTCAACACCCCAATCAAACAGTGTTTTTTTAACACTCTCTTTGGACACATCTATGTTTTTCAACACACATTGGATATTGCTAACGTAACATCTCTCGATAGCAATCAAACACAATGCACTCACAAGCACAACGGTGTTTTTCAACACCCCAAATATATGCACATTTGTAAACTTTGAAACATGTTGAGCTACATGATTAAATATTTCTTTGTACGTTGTCTATTCTCATAAATTTTATTGATATTTTCTTTGTCTACTACTTGTGGGGATAGTTTCGATGATCTGACAGCGTCAAATAAACAAGGTGTATGTGATAAGAGCTCCTGCATTAAGGTGGGAAAGCCTCACATCCCTTAATCTTGTTTATTTGTACACCAAGGGGAGGTTGGAACTATTTCCTTGACTGTTATTTCTCTATTTGTTTACTTGTGTATTCTTACTATATCAAACTGGAAACAATGTTCAGGTCATCTTGGCTTTTGTACCCTGGTGCTTATGTTCATTTCCTATATTTTATCCGATGAAATTCATATTCACATCCTTATGGTCACAGTGGCACTAGTAAGGATTGTATTGACTCCGATGTTCTGAAAATACTCAATGATGATAATTATGCGATGAGTCCAACAACCAAGTCCTAGGGTTACATTTAGCTTAGGCTTGCATTCGCATTTTAGGCTTGCATCGCGATAGTTCTGGTGCTCTCTTCATTGTCTTCTCATTCTTCAAAGATCCTCATCTTTTGTCCTAGATTCCTCTCGACTACACAAGCATTCAATCCTCGCTCTCGATCTTCATTCATATTATTTTGGTTAGTACCTGTCATATATTGCAATATCCTGCATGAGATGATTAGTACCATTGCATTTCCATACATTCATTTGAATTTACATATCCATAAACATGTGCATCCATTATAAGCATAAATCCAATCATACATAGAATTTATCCATCTGACATCTATCATTGCATTATATTCATTCATACGTCAAATAAAACATGTGCATAAATATTTGCATATTCATCTATGGCATAAATTTCTAATTTATACATCTAATCATATAGGAAACATCTCACAAGACATACAAATTTGATGCAATATATAAACAAGTACAATGATGCCAAAATCAAGCTCATATGTATATATCGATCAATCAAATGTACAAGGGTGCTACTCGAGCATAGTATATCAGAATGGTGGTACAACAATGTATATCATGTATCTCATCTAGCCACTCCCACCAGGAGGAGGTGGAGGAGATGGCATGCCCTGCTGCTGAGGAGGTGCCTATGGAGTGGCTCGTGCCCTAGCATACTCTGAAAAGGGTGGAACCTGGTCTATTGCCTCAGGAACTATGATGGTGTATGTTGCATAGTAATAGGCTGACTGAGCAGCCTCATATCTTGTCTCTATCTGAGATCTAGCCAGTGCCTCCTGTAATCCCCAAATCTCTCAGTCTTGCTCAGCCACTCGGGTCTCCTGGATGACCACCTATGTACGGAAGTCATCTCACTCCCTCTGCACCTGTCTCACTCTCTCTTGACTCCTCCTGAGAGCCTCTTGTAGCTATGCTACCTGTCCAACTGGTGGATCATCTATGACAGTATTAGCCATAATGTTGTCCTCTCCATGCTCAGTGGCTCTCTCCTGAGTACCACTGCTCCCTCCACCTGCATCTGATCCCATAGGTCTAGAAGGAATGGGAATCTACATAGTCCTCGGTCGTACTATCCTCTCCTGCTATAGTTGTGGCTACTGCACCTGCTGCTGTAATGGCGGCTATTGTACCTGCTGCTGTGGTGGCGACTGTTGTGCCTGCTGCTGTGGTGGTGGTTGTACCACCTTTTGTACATGTGGGTCCATGCCCACAAGATCTATAAATCTAGGGAAGGGCTACACTAAAATGTGATCCTTGTATGCAGGAGTCACCCCTGCATTCGTCACCCCTGCCAAGTAATCCCACCTGGCTGGTGGTACCCGAGTATCTATCATGCTCCTGCCTCGGTCTACCTGTCTCTGCCAGCCCTTCTTCATCTCATCGACGAATCAGGCATATGTACAATACCCCTGTGAGACGTCATGGGGTCTCCCAAACTATCACAAGACTCGTGTCAATAGGAAGCGCTCAATGACATTGATGGTGTGCCCGATCAGAGGACGTGAATAGAACATATGTGGCAACTCATGTCGTACATCATCCCAAACCTCGGTGGCTATCTAGGGCCACCATATAATTGCGGCCATGTCATCCAGCTGAGCTCGCCACTGATCTGTCTTACCCAGCGCTGGCTAAGTCATGGGACCTGCATATCTGTATATATATGGCTCTAAGGGCTACAGAGTATCATGAAAAATCAACCGACATACGGGAAGGTGCTCCCAGGCGCAGATCTGGAGAATGACGACTCTTGTCGCCATGGTCCGTGCACCACGATACACTATCTCATGCATCTTTTGATACATCTACATGAGCATACACTCGCCCCATCTGAATCTCACTGCTGGTGTAGCTAATATCCTCTGCAACATGCCTCCCCAGCCACACTCCAATCTGTACTGACCTCGATCTGGTACTAGGTGGAAACTCAAGAACAATGCCAAGACAACTGCTAATGTGTGATACACACCATAGGTGCGCGTCAAATCCTCCCAAGAGATGGCCTGACCCATCACCAAATCATCCTGCAAGATCCCTCTCAGCGCCAGTGTACCTGTCCTCGGCTGTGTGTCGTACTCCATGTGAGCCATGTGGAATGGTACTCTCAGGATCCTGTATATGTCCTTAGGAGTGACTGTCATCTCCCCCTACAATAAGTGGAATGTGTTTGTCTCTGAATGGAAATGCTAGACAAGGGCACCCAATAGACCGTGATTTACCCGAATATCAGGTGCATCACGAAGATATGATAAACCTAGCCCATCGAGATGGGCACCACCAACATCTGACAGTCTTCGCAACAGCTCACCCATGACAGGATGATGAGACTGGAACGTGATATCAGGGAAGTCAACCTACAAAGAAAGCGATGACATTTGATCAGTATCTCGATATGATGGTTTTTCAAAGCAATAACAACAAATGCAGCTATGTATCTATCCTACACACAGTTCTTGTTAGAGTAATCATTAGTTTGCTTATTAATTAAATCATGTTAAGTTATTACATGATTTAATTAATAACGACAAATACATAGCTCACCCATGACAGGATGATGAGACTGGAACGTGATATCAGGGAAGTCAACCTACAAAGCAAGCGATGACATTTGATCAGTATCTCGATATGATGGTTTTTCAAAGCAATGACGACAAATGCAGCTATGTATCTATCCTACACAGTTCTTGTTAGAGTAATCATTAGTTTGATTTAATTAGTTAAGTTATTACTCTATGCTTAAGTTTCACTTAGGCAGATTTCTATTTCTTTAGGGTTTCCCTTTTAGGGTTTCGGTATCCTTTTATAAGGACTCACTGCTTTGTATTTCATAAGGAGATTGTAATTTGTAATTCATTATTGTTGAATATAGAATCTTTTTCTATCAACATGGATTTTCAGTCTCTGGCCTTTTGGCCGCCATAGCTTCTTCTCTTCTTGTCTGTTTCTTGCTTCTCTGTGATATTCTTGCATGCAGGTGGTCTTGGGAGGATTTGCATTTATCAAATCTAACATGGTATCAGAGCTCGCTTACTGCTCACTGTTCGGTCTTCGTTGAAGCACAGAGGGTTTCAGAAGTTTTTCTGGCATCTTTCATTGATTCTGAGGGTCTCTATTTTTTGAGGCACTTTGGACCAAAACCGACCTCACGGTTGCGTCCAGAAGGCCGAAAAACCCTAGAATCCATATAAAGCACGTCCGGTTTGGACACCGGAGCGTCTGGGGAAATTTTTTTGCCCTTCTAGGGCCGTACGGACACGTTTTTCAAAAAAAATAATTAAAAAACACTTGTTTTTTAATGTTTTTTGGCGTTTAAAAAAATGCGTCCAGTGCTATTTGTCGGGCGCCGCCGCCGGGCCACTGGCGCTCCACCGCCGCCAGTCGGTGGCCGGCCCACCGCCCAGCCCGCTCAACGGTCCCCTCTGACTGCACACTGCTCTGTGGCTCCGCCAGCCCCCAGCTCCTCCTAGCCCCGCCGCCACCGGCCCTCCGCCACCTGCTGCCTTCCGCAGTCACAGACCGCGCCGCTCCGTCCAGCGCTCCACGGCCCCCGCCGCCTGGCCTCCACCCCGCCCGGCCTCCGCCCAGCTGTTCTATAAGCCCCGCAAGACCTTTCACAATGCAGGTGGTAATATTGATGACCAGGTGCTCTGGTCTTCAGCCCCTAAGCGCGCCATGCACCCGGGGGCCTATTTTTTTTAGCCCCACGGGCTTAAAACCTGAGTTTTGAGCTTTTTTGACCCCTTCTCGCCTTTTTTGCTCTATCTTGAGCATCTGGGGGTCTTTTTCCGACTTCCATATACCGTCGGAAAGCTCTTTTCGAGCACTTTTTGATGATGGAGGTTGGGGTTTTGGATTCTATCGTTTTGATAGCATTTTTTTCTGTTGAAGTCCGATGTCTGTTTTTACCTTCCGGGAGTCATATCTGACTCATCCGGACTCCATTTTTGGCAAATGAGATATCGTCGAAAAGCTGGTTCAGTGAACTATTAAGTGGCAGAAGTCTTTTTTTCCAGATTTTGTTCTAGCTTTTCTCTCCTCCGAGTTTGGCAGTTTATGCACTCTGGTGGATTGCTTGGGTTTACAGGTCTTGGGATCTCTTCTACTGTACTTCTGGTTCACTCTTCTTTCTGACTTCTGAGCTTGTATGCTCCTTCTGATGCATCTTTTTTTTATAAACACACTGAGATAAAGTGCCTACTTCTGTATATCTAGGATCTTGAGCACCTTGTATGGTTTTTGTACTCGCACTTAGTTATAAAGTGCCATGGGGGGTTATGATGCTTATGCTATTTTAGGCGCATCCACCTTTGTCAAGTGAGTGTACCTTCCACGACATTATCCCATGCTGTGTGTCGATGACACCGCCCTTTATCCTATGTCTATACTTCTGTTGCACTGTTGGTGTTCCTGGTTCTTCTTCTGCAGACGTTTCTGTCATTGCATTTCAGTGTTCCTGTCACCTCTCCCAGTTGAGCATTATGGGGGGGTTCTCCTGTTGGTTCTATTTCTTCCTAATTCAATTGATCAGCTCTTCAGACTTTGTCTTCTCTACTGGTCATGCACTTCAGTGGGGTTTCCAGCAGTCTCTTCTGACAGAGTTTCCAGCTTCATGCTTCGGAGATGCTTCCTGCTCTATTCTTTTTCCTTTCTTTGGGACATCTTTTCCCTAGATTGAAGGCTTAGTTTCCTTCATCTAGTTTTCTTTCTTGTCTTGGGTACCTGATCAGGCCTTGTTGCCGGGACCCATCTTTCCTACTTTCTGCAGTAGTTTAGCTGTTTTGCTTCTCCCTAACTTACACTTAAGGGGGGGTGTTAGAGTAATCATTAGTTTGCTTATTAATTAGTTAAGTTATTACTCTATGCTTAAGTTTCACTTAGGTTCTTTATAATTCTTTAGGGTTTCACCTTTAGGGTTTCGGTATCCTTTTATAAGGATTCACCGCTTTCATTTCATTAAGGAGATTGTAATTTGTAATTCATTATTATTGAATATAGAATCTTTTTCTGTCAACATGGATTTCCAATCTCTGGCCTTTTGGCCACCATAGCTTCTTCTCTTCTTGTCTGTTTCTTGCTTCTCTGTGATAGTCTTGCATGCAGGTGGTCTTGGGAGGATTTGCATTTATCAAATCTAACAGTTCTAAGACATTCTAACTGGCTGACTCTACGACATTAAGGATGACAATTTTCTGGACTGAGAAGGATTCCCATGCGAGGAAACTCTTTTCCCATGTGATCTTTCTACCTCACGTGAGACAGGATCTCTTCTCACGCAAGATTCCATCGCGTGCAATGAAATCTTGCACGACATCAACGCGCACTTTGCGCGAGCACGCAGAAGGGCCCCACGCGAGGAAGCCCTAACCCACCAGACAAATCTAATCTCTCATGCAAGGGGCGACCTTAGCCGGTGTGAGGGAACTATTTCATTACGCGAGACTTGATGCGACAGACCTTAAAGAGCTATAAAACATGCTAAAATGATCTAAAAAGTGATGAAAAATTGAACTACGGGATAATGTTTCCATTACTCACAGGTGCGTCCTACTCGGGTGGTCAGTCATGTCGTTGGGAGCGCTCGAATCGATGTGTACACACAGGAATGCTATCAATGTCAGCTGGAGCTCTCACCATCGCTAAAGTCAAAGGTGAATAATGATTTGAAAATGACCCCTCCGAGCCTTATATAGCTTTTGACCTAAGTTTCAAAAGTGCTCCGTTTTCTGTGAAAATTGCACCCTTGGCTAAATCGACCATTCTGAATCCATTTTCGGGATCGAAATCAAAATTTGACACTCCTAAGTAGCTCAAAATCGCGTTTTAAAATTTTGGGACCGACACGATCGGACACTTGTGGAGTCAACATTCTGACATCGCTTTCTTGTCAGAATCATCTCTCATCATTTTCTTAGATTCTGCAATCTTTTCATCAAAGTCAACTCTAGTCAATTTTAGTCAAACTTGGTCAACTATGGTCAAATCTAGTCAACAGGACCTCCTAATCGCTATAAATCGATTATGTCTTCTCTTGATCTATCTCTAATTTCTCTGAATCTTTGATCTTATTTCTATCTGCGATTTCTCACTCTCAATCATCATTATGACGTGTCATCTTTCAATTTTGCTCCCGAGGAGGCAGGATGATTGCATCATTGAATCTTTTCGCATCATTCTCGAATCAGTCTAATCTGAATCAAAAGTCCCCATTGCTAGGGGCATCTCATCACTTGGGGCATTTTCAATTTTTTGTACCTTATGGTCAAAATTGGATATTCCATGATCTTGAAACTCCTAGGGCATCTTGATGCCTCGCATCTTATCATCTTATCATATATCTTTCTAGGTATCTGAGCAATCTAACTCAGATCGTCAAGGATCAAGCTTCGTTCTGAAGATGATTCTTGACATCTCATTAGGTATTGGGGCAATCTGACCCTAATTCCTGAAAGTTATGCTTCGTTCTGAAGATGGCTCTCAAAAGCTCTTTAGACCGTTATCTAGGCAACCTAACCTAGATCTCGGAGGGCTAACCTTCATATTGGGGCAATCTAACCCCGATTCTAGAGATAGTCCTAAATCTTCATCAGCTATCAGTGAACATTGGGGCAATCTAACCCTGATTCTGGAGATAGTCCTAAATCTTCATCATCTATCAGTGAACATTGGGGCAATCTAACCCCGATTCCAATATTCTCTCAATTGGTATTTGGACTGTTTTCTTCGCAATCTAACTTAGACTTTGGAAAATCATGCTTCGTTCTGAAGATGGTTTTGCTTCTCAATCTAATCGATGTCTTGGCAACCTAACCTAGACTTCCAAAATCTTCATCTTCACATCAAACTGTTCTTTGAATCGACGCGTTGCTCGCACATTAATTCAAAGAGGGGCAAAATGTAAAACCCCAAAATTGGCACCTTACAATTCTAAACATTTTTGGTGCATTTTCTCATCATCGAAGTCTTATTGTACTAGGAAAATTCTCTTCCTAATTTACTTTAATTGAATTAGTCTCAAATGCAGAAAACCTAAATTTGCATTAATCATACACTATATTTAATTCCTAAATTTTTAAGGTTTATTAGCTAAAAATCCCTACGATTAATTAATTTAATTATAAAGTCCTAAGTACTTTTAAATTAAATTAATTCCACCCCCTTTAGCTAATACACATCAAAAGGAATTGAATAGTTATTTAATTATTTGAATGGATTATCCTCAAAAAAGGAATTCCATAATTCTATGTGAAAATTCACTCATGTGGCAATAATTCATTTCTTTAATTAAATAATTCTCTCATCTCCTTTCATGGAAATGAAGAGTCAGCCGATTCTTTCCAAGAAACTCTTCATCCTCTTTCCAGGCTCTTCTATATTATGGACATCTTTTTCTTCATTTGAGAGGCAATTCTTAGAGTATCAAAATTATTGCGGTTTCTAGTCTCAATTTTCTCTCATTTCTAAGCTTTTTGTTGCATAATTAGGAGAATTTCATTTAGATTAACATGACACTTTGCATATTAACTTAGTGTGCTTATGTATCTACTGGTTTAATTCTATCATCTTTTCAAGTTCTTAGATTAAAACATGCATTTCCATTCTTAAATTGTAATTGCATCTCATATAGAATACATAGTATTTCAATTTTAATAATGCTTTCAAATCCTCCATTTTAGCAACGGTCATGGTTGTTGGCTCTTGTTCTGAGAGTAAATTCAAAAACCCCAACTAAATAGGAGGCAACAGGTCGATTCAATCAAATTTGTGAAATGGACAATTCATGTTTATCTTTGCAAATTCGATGATTGAGCAAGGACTATGTTGAGTTTGTGCCTGATTTATAGGTCACTTTCAAGTATATATATATATATATATATATAGAGAGAGAGAGAGAGAGACACACACACACACACACACACACATATATATATATATTTCCTACTACATATACACATACTAATCTTTTAAAAACCCCAATATCGAATATAAAATATACCTAATTGCGTGATAAATATCAGAAAATTAATTTGCTTGCAGCTAAAAAAAAAGGTATGTCATTATGTTTAAAAGGTTACATTCAAATGTTGTGGCCATGTGTGCACAATTACATTAAAGATGACCTAGTTTATTGACAAACATGCCAACTCCAAAAAAGTAGTCCATCATAACATCCTTATCATCACAAGTGAAAAAATATTCATTGCGACCATGGAACATACTCATAGTAGCATAGTTATCATTAGCGCAAGATAGCTTGAAGCTATCCCCCGCCTCAACCATTTTATTTTCAAAGCCAACTCTATTACCAAAAATTGAGCCAAGCCTACGAGAGATAATGTTGGGATTGATCTTGCGAATCCCCTACACAACATTTTCCAAATTGTTGGAAACAACCATGTGTTTAGCCACCTTCAAGACCCATTCAAGCTGACCGACAACTTCGAAGAGAGTAGAAAATACTAGTTTATATATCACCCCGTCGTGTACATGGGAGCCAACAATATTATATTTGAGAAGGTAGAGAATAGCATGTTTTATGTCAGTATCAGGCATGTTAAATAAGCGGGAGCACTAGTCTTCCAAGAACTGGAAATGACAACATTCAATACCAAATGTTCTATCCTTTGAGAAGAACTAAAACAAAGTAACAATGATGAAAATAATGAATAAGTATGCCAACATAATGATGCACACACATACTTACTGATGTACATACATATACATAATGATGCATACATTATGCAAACGTGCACAAAATTATGCATGCATAATCATAAATAAAGACATAAACACAGACATAATTATGCAGACATAAACATAATTAGGCATACAGATAATCATTGTTCTATTCCCTCACTACATACAAGAAAGGAAGCATTATTGATGGGTGCAACGCTACCTGAAGGTTGCAGAGTGTAGTCAATAAGGTTGCACAGCCAAATAAATCAGATATGTAATTGTGCACACATGGTTACAACATTGTAGCATTTCAATGCAACCCTTAGTTAACAATTGAATGAGATGGAAGGCAACGAGACAATCATGGTTTAATCAAGCATATATCTAAATAATTATGTACATGTTTACATGATCAATCATGCATATGCATAGTCATGTTATATGTATCTGATACTTGGAGTCTAAAAAAAGTATGCATGATTATGCAGGTAAACATAGTCAAAAAAATATTGGGGATACACACACACACACACAGACATGTACATAATTATGTATATGTATACATGATCATATATACATATACATGATCATGTATATGTATACATAATTATGTACAAAGAGAAAATTATGCAATATGTATATGATACTTCGTATATATATGTATGCATGATTATGTTAACCTATACATAATTGTGTATATGTATACATATTACAAAGAAATCATAAATGATGACACAAAATAGAATGGTTGCAGAGCAGTGCAAACCAAAAACTGTGGCTGGAGGAATGAAAAATGATGAAAATGGGTGAACATCTATTGTTTTTAGAGCACCAATCTTAGCATATATGTGGTAGACGGTGATCCACATGTGGTGAAATGGGATGTTTGTGTCCCCACTTTCCTAACATCAAAAAAGAATACGTGAACCCACTAAACAACTTAAACATTTTAAATTTGGCATTTTTTATATTTCGTATTGGGGGTCAATTTAATTTTTATTTGTGCACAACATGTAGAATTATATATATATATATATATATATATATA
>MU227805.1:3876272-3888990 GCA_018584345.1 Thuja plicata
TTAACTCTGCTCATTAATTTCCATTAGGTTTATGAGTATTTTCCATTATGTCTTCTTGTTAAATGCCTTGAATGCTCCAAGAGAGGTGACACTATATAATTTATCCTTTCTTTATAGAAATAGACATTCTTCCTTGAATTCATGCTTCTCTGTTATTGCTTGATCACGATCATAACAAATTAATATATCTTTTTTAATGAAAGTCATTTTCAGAAATTTCACATATAACCATACATATTCTGTCATAACTTTTGCATCCAAGATTTTCTCTCTAATCGCTTCGGTGAGATTATTTGAAATTAGGATTTCACCAACATATCCAACATTTAGCAAAATCCAATGGCGCATTTGTTAGATATGGTCCTTTTACCGAGACTGTATTTTCTCAAACAGTCACACTTTCACCATCAACAAACTACTCTCTTACATTTGCAACCTGGCTCTGATACCATGTTAAGTTTTAGGATAGCTGCAAATGTAATAGCACTCTCTTTTGTATGTGTTTTCCAAATGCAACAATCTCTCTTTCATTTATATTAGGAATGAGGCTAGGAGAGACATGTCCCTTCATGGGACATGTCTATTCATTATTATTTATAAGAAAGGACATGCCTCTTCCTATTAATCATAAGTTAATCAATCTTATAATGTTTCATCAATCAATTATTAATTAAGAATAATATAATAATTTAATATTAAATATTAAATTTCATATGATTGATAATAATATAACATATATAATATATTATTATTAATCAACATGTATTATATATAGTCTAATGATCATACGACTGAAGCTACAAACATTAACACCTACAATGCACAAATCATTATTATATATGTGAATCTTAATGTGCAATAAATGTGTATTGAGAATACTTGATTAAATAATGACATTTATGTACATTACCTAAGAAAAATTTATGCATAATTTGTTTCTTTTCTAAAATAAAAATTTGATCAATTATGCAAAGAAATTAAGAAGGTTGATTAAGTGAACTAGAGTGGATATAGTAAGAGGATGAAGTAATGGGGTGAATTAAGTTATTATGAAAGGAGATGGGTTAAGGGGAAATATTAACTAGACTCGAGAGAGTGTGAGGGGTTAAATTGAAAAATTAAGGCAAGGATACTCTATCATCATTATATAAGTATCATATGAAGAATGTAATATTACCACTAAATAGATCTATCACATATGTGAATTAAGATAAAGGACTAGGATCAATCAACATCATCAATATTCACCTAGAGAAGTACACTAAATATGTATCAAGTCATAATATATTTTTATTAGATGCATGCTACTTAATGATAAAAATAGTTAAATATCAATTATTGATGAAACTATTGATGCTTAATGCTAAAAACAAAAGATAGACAACTAAATATATGTAAGAAGAGGGCCCCTTTAAGGAAAATGCATGTTCCCTCACTTAAATCTAGTTATATCTCGTGCTCATGCCCAACAACCTACATATTATCAAGAGGAGGGTCCGACTCTTATCGGCCTGAAGCTTATTGATGTTGATATTATCACCATCAATGTATGCAATGTCCTTTATAATTATGATTCCCTCCTACCAATGTTGTTTTTCCCACTAAGTAGTTTTACTTATGTTTACTATAGATCAAACTTTTGCCAACACTATAGATCAAAGTTTACCTTTTAATTGTTTTTGTTCTTTATTTAGACTCGCCCACATAGACTCTATATGTGTACCTTTATACCGCCCATCTTTTTTCTTTAACTAAAATATCATTTTATTAAAATGATATATTACCCATTTTATCCAAGTTTCCCATGCAACCTTCTCACATGGATCTAGCTATATCTCATGTTCATTCTCAACAACCTATGTACTATCAAGAGGAGGGTACTCTTATTGGCTAGAAGTCTATTGATTAATGATATTATCCCCATCGATGTATGCAACATCCTTTTTAATTAATGATTCCCTCCTACCAATATTGTTTTTGCCACTTAATAGTTTTACTTATGTTTACTATATGTTAAACTTTTGCCGGCACTATAGATCAAAGTTTATCTTTTACTTGTTTTTGTTCTTTATTTAGACTTAGTCCCACATAGACTCTATCGTGTACCTTTATACCACCCATCTTTTTCCTTTAACTAATATATCATTTTTTATTCAAAAATAACTACATTTTTTTTCATTAAACAAACCAATACATATGTAAAATCTAATTAGTTATTATAAAAAAAACACTTTACATAACACTTTATTATATTTATCTCTAATTTTTTACTTAAAATTAATTTCAAAAATAATAGAATTCATTAAAATTTCTCCAAATTCCTAAATAACTTGTTGGATAGAAATACCGTGATCACCTCCACTGTAACGATGACCTCTTGTTGGCACCATACGTCCTCCAATATTGAACGTGCTAAATAAAACCAGCGCTAGCGTGTATGACGACGAAATAATCATAAAAACGAATTTAGTTATTGAATGGATCACATATCTGCGACTTAATTCGACGCCCGTATGACCGTATTTGCACTCCTTTCTTGTGAAAACAATCGGTGTTTTAAGACTGTATGAGACGAAAGAAGATATTTTGGGCAAGTGAAAATTTGATGAAAAAAATATCGCAATGAAATGAAAGGCCATGTGTTTGGCAGACTGAAATTTTCAATGGATTACAAAGAATATATGTATGTATTAGGCATTCTCTTATTTTTTGAGTGCGGGGGAAATGATGACTGATGACTTATAACTGTTCCTTGAAAAAAAAAATTAATTGACGGCATTCCAAAGTCAAATTTAGGGAAACGAAAAATCCATTTAACTTCCCATCCAAAATATCCAAGACCCAAATCCAGAAACTATCCAAAACTGAAAAAAGAAGGAAAACGTGTCCGGCAATCTGACTATCTAAAACTTATGAGAAAAGATTAAACCACGTCGAAACGACGAAACGTTTGGGAAGAGTCGAGGAAACCCAAAAAACCAATTCGTGTTGGGAAAAATCGTATGAAATACGAAGGAATGGGGAGAAGAAAAGTGCGCAAACACGGCGGCTGAATCCACATGAAGAGCAAACCAAAACCTCTTCTCGCTTCACATTTTCTTCACAATGCAATCACCCACACGACTAATTTCTTTCCTTGGGAGTTACAAGGATTTCAGAACTCTTCCACCGTGTAAAATCCGTAGGCCTCATGCCCTTTTAACACACAGATTTTCATTATCATTTCATCATGCCGTGAAGTGATCAATTCTCTCCCAGCTAAGAACAGAAGCTCCATTATAACACAGTCATGGCGGAAGTCCAGCGGGTTTATCTGCCAGAAAACGACTTAGAGAACGCCGCATGGAAAAGTCCACCGCCCAGTGCTCCTCTCGTTCCAAAATCGAATCTTTTGTCTGAAAATGTAGATTCCGACTCGAATCCATTCCAGTTTATGCACGCTCAGATTTCCACACAAGAGGAATCCTCCAGATTTTGCTCCTGCCTTCCTAAGCGCTGCCGCAATTTCTACTGTCTCTGCCTCGTCTGGACGTTTTGCCTTCTGTTGCTCTTTATTGTCTCCACTGTCATTGCAGCCGCCATTCTCTACGCCGTCTTTCAACCGAGGATACCCAAATACTCTGTCGACAATGTTCAGATTACCAACTTCTCCCTCAGTTTAGACGCTACCCTTTCTTCCCAGCTTGCGGTCGATGTGACGGCGACGAATCCCAATAAAAAGATCGGCATTTACTACTTAGACGACAGTTATCTTGCGGTTTTCTACAGCGGCACGGAGATGTGCAGGGGCAAACTGCCTGTTTTTTACCAAGGCCACAAGAATACTACTAATTTAAACGTTATTTTGACTGGAGTTAACGTTCAGATTAGCGGTGAGATGGTTGCGTTGCTGAATGAACAGAAGCAGCAGGGAAGCATTCCTCTGAATTTGAAGGCTGATGTTCCTGTGAAAGTCAGGATTGGGAAACTAAAAACCATGAAGATTACTTTCCGCGTACGCTGTCATCTGGTGGTCGACAACCTGGATGAGAATAGCAGTGTCAACATCAGCACGAAGAAATGCAAGGTGAAGCTTTGAACAGAAAAACAGGATTTGTTGAATAACTATGTTCCATCTTTATATGTCTTCACTCCCTCGAGGTCGATCAAGTCAGGAAATGGTTATTCATTCATACCTAGGCTGAAATATAACACCGCTGATGCATAATATTATAATTTGTACCTTGATACTATCTAGTTCTGGTTATACACGTTTCATTCTCTAACAATTTCATTTACACTCCTAGATTCAATTGTTTTCATTTACACTTCTAGATTCTAGATTCAATTGTGTAGATTTTATTTTCAGATCATATTATGAAATGAAAGAGTACTGTATACAGAATTTTTCTTTAATGTGTATGGCTTTTCTCTGCAAACATTCTATGGTGTCGTTTGAACAGTGCAGATTATTTATGAATTGGGAAAGTTTAAGCAATCTGTATTTCTTACGTGAGAAATCGGGTAATTTATATTATAAAGCAACGTCCCACAAGCCAAATCTATCTCTCTTATTAAGATGAAAATTCCGCCACTCTAAAATTTGCGTTTGAGGCAATTTACATGAATAGCCTAAAGCGACTCAAATAACTTTTGTACGGATGCACGAAAAGCTCTCGGGAATGAATCCCGCCTGAGAAGCTCAGTTATTTCACCGCTCCATTAAAATTGATAATTCTTTTCTTGACGCAACGTCACAACTTCTATTAGAAACCAGGCTAAATTCTGGTCTAAGACTCTTGGGAGATAGAAAATTCTTTTA
The DNA here is from genome assembly GCA_018584345.1 of Thuja plicata. NCBI lineage: Eukaryota > Viridiplantae > Streptophyta > Pinopsida > Cupressales > Cupressaceae > Thuja > Thuja plicata. Next base: position 3,881,074 of record MU227805.1, read on the forward strand.
AAATATGGTATCGTAAGTGAATTATTTGTCTGCTAGCAAGGTTATATATTCATTAATGCACAAGCCATTGAATTTGATAGACTAATTATATATTATTTTTGTAAAAAAAAAATTATGTTTTTTAATTTTTCTTTTTTGAAAATTAAGAGAAATGAGTTTAAAGGTTTGAATCTTGATGGCCACCAAACCAACAAAATGACTTTATGAATCTTATATCTCAATCAACTTTCAAAGTATTCATTATTAATAAAAATATTTAAAATAATACTTATGAGATATTTGATTAATTTATTATTCTAAAATAAATATTTAATATTTTATTGTAATTATTTTATATTCAAATGATTTTATTTTCACAACAAAATAGTGTAAGCTTAGAATTATGAAGTGAGTTGTTAGATCTTGTTATAGTGTTATTTGAAATTAAGTTATTAATTAATGAGTGATTAGATTTTACTATAATGTGCAATTAGGGATATAAGATTGGAATGGTTAATGTTAGTGATAATTTAATGTTGGTTGAATAATAATAAATCATTTTTTTGAAAATGTGATTAAAAATTATTGGTTTTTAGAATTTTGATATCAATATATTTAAATTAGGCTTGTTAAATTAAATTCATACACAAATTAAAATCACATAAACATAATAGTATGATAGAAATCACAAAAGCTAACCAAATAACTTGAAATATGAAACTTTGTCAGTGAAAGAAATCCATAGCAAAGAATCATGTTAATAATGCAACTAGATATACCAAAATCTAGTTAATGAAACCAAAATAACTAAGCATTCTTATAAATTGGAATATGAAACTTTATTTGTGAGAGAAATTATTAGAAAAAAAAATTGTTCTGATGCATGTGGATTTAATAAAACAACAAATCCCTAGGTAAAAATGAAACAAGTGTTTACAAAGGAAGCTCATTCCATTATATGTATAAAGCTCATATTCCTTTGGTAAAACTATCAATATATAATGCCTTGTAATATAAAAATAAGTATTCTTCCTTTATGAATATTTAGATATATTAACCCAAAATTCAAATCATTTGATTAATTCAATTGCTCAAATGAGTTACCACTAATTAATATTTTTATTCCTTTAACTAGTTATTATCAATTACGTTTCCAGTTAATTGTAATGGGAAGGTCTAATCATTATGACGCACTTGTTTGTTAACTCGTTTTGGATATTGACAATAATTTGATTGAGATTTTATTTAAAACTTTCCTAGTATTCATGTGATTTTAGGATTAAAGATTCATAATTGCTTTTAAAAATTTAATTAAAATTAATAATTTCTTTGAAAATCTTGTAAGAAAAATTAAAATAAAAAAACTAAATTTAAATGAATTAAGAATCTTTTGTATTATCATAATGCTAAAAATAAATGTGCATTCTACACTTCCTCTAGTTTTTTATTAGAGGAAACCTGGTTTTACAGAGACGAAAAACCCAAGTTTAAACAACAAGAAAATTCATCTTGTCAAAAAAAAACATAACATAACATAACCAGACAAGACCCAGACACCAAGAATCAACAAAAAAGAGAGCGAAAAACCCCTAAACAAACTATACAACCTGAGCTAGCTCTTCATTTTCCTGATGATATCAACATTGATTTCCTTAACCTTCTTGAAAAGATTATCCAAAGGGTTAGCGCCCTTAGTTTTGTTCCTTAATCTTGTGGAAGGACCTGAGATGTTAGAGTGGGTCTTGTTAGCACTGTATATTTTAAAATTTTCTCATGAAGGCTAAGAAGTGGTTTTTCCTGTGTCATTAATGGTAAGCTCTCTTTAATTTTTTGAGAAGAAAATGCTAGGGTATTTGGGCTTTTAATTCTTTGTTAAGCTTGGCCTTTATGTTTTGTCGTGCAGTCATGATTGTTTAGTCATTTGTCTTAAGTTGTCATGAGGGGGGGCTTTTCCTTTTAAGTCCTAAGTCCCAGCGTGACTCATGTTCTAATATATCCTAAGTCTAAAATCCCCATGGTATCTTATGCCTTAAAAGATGTCGAGCAGTTCAAAGTTGATCCAATGACAGGCGTAATGCCTTGATCAACGGATGCTTGAAGGATAACCATCAAGGAATCATGCCTGGATAACAAGTGTCCATCCTGAGATTGTGGGGATGACGTCTTCAATGTTAAATGTGAGAACATATGTCAGTCATATCAAAGTTAATCCAACAGTGGGCGCAATCTCGTGAATGAAAGATGCGAGGAGGTTTATCTAAGGCATCGCACTTATGTGACACGTGGCAAGTGGCAGACCTGGCTGGGCTAAAAGGAAGTTAAAGGTAAGACAAATCATTTTGATCAGACAACAGGCGTGATGCCTAAAACAAAAGGTGTCTTTTTTTACTCATCATGGGATCATGCCTATTTGACAGGCATCCATTAGAGATCTCACCCAAGTGGGGCTGAAAGATAAAGTATCGACAGATCTGTTTTAATCCAATGGTAGGCGTGATGCCTTGATCCAAAGCTTCCCCAAGGATACTCATTGCGAGATCACGCATGAGTGACACCTGTCTAGGTTGATGAGGAAAGGAAAAGTGGGACCAAAGGTGCTATGTGGAGCTACCAATGAAGAAGATCGACAATGGGTGCAAGCTTGCAAGGAAGAAAACAATATTCTGTTGCGGTGTGCAATTGTGCATGGAGCTACCACATGTCTTGGGCCAATGATGTGGATGTAGGACTGGATGGGTGTCGAACAACATGGTGCATTAAACGAGATTTCTGAGGGTTATTCAAAATTGGATGTTACTCGATGGAGGGGTCCCACATGCCATTTCATTGCTATTGAATGAATTTGTTTCTGAGCGGGCCATTTTCTTCGTTGTTCGATGGCAATTTTTGTTCGATAGAGAGCTCATGGGTATTTTAAGGGTTGATCGAACAACCATGTTTTAAAATGAATTTAAGGTTTGATCTCATCCATCGATGGAGTTTCTGCACCAAGGGTGACCGTTGAGGCAGGTATTTTAATATTTTAATATTTTTGAGAGTTTCCAAGGTGTGGTGGTGTGTCTTGGTCACAGGGAAGTGGTTGGATTTTCTCTGCCAGGTTGATCTACATTGATGGACCAAGTTAATGGATTCAGCCTGGTGGTTGTGTAGATCAAATCAAATCATTTTTGATATTTTGGAGAAAGATTAGTCGATGGATTGATTAGGAACAAATTGTAGTTATTTGGCAAAGAGTACAATGCACTGATTCCTCAAATTTATGATATCAATAATGATTTGAAAGAGAAGTCTTTATGGGAGGAGGAATTTGATGCAATTTGGAAAATAGATGACGTAAATGAGCACTTGGATAAGGATATTGATGTTGGTTACTTCAACAATTTGATTGACAGATTGTTTAAGGTTGAAGTGGATATGACCAAGTTTGTTGCTGAGGCCAAGATGATCATAGATGCCATATGGATAGAGGCCATCACCAAGTTAGAACAAGAAAATTCTTTTGGTTGGCCTACTGACAAGGAGGTGAATAGGTGGGAGGGTATGTTAAAAGGGTAGCAGATTTCTTGTGGCTGCAACAACTTCCGACTTGTTTTGTTATCATCTCTATATTGTGATGGATTTTGTCTTCTCTTTTGTTGTTGTAAAGTTGTTGCAAGATATTATGACTCTCCCAAGTAGTCCAAAGCTTGTTGCATCCTTAGTTATAAAAGGATTACAAGACTATTGGGAGGGGGATAGTAAATTTTTTGAATCGAAAAGGATTCTAAAACTCTGGTATTGGACCAAGAATTAAATAGGTGTTTGGAGTTTATTTTTGAATGTAATAGCCATTTGATATGAAGATAAATACAAATCCATTAGTAGTTTTTGAAAATTCTATGAATGGCTATCTTTGTTTCATATTTTGAGTTTTGTTTAAATTGAATGGCTAAAGATTGTTCAATTTATCTATCTGTAAGGCAGATTGTGAAATCATTTTAGGGTTTCTCTCAAGGAGAGAATTAATTTCCTTAGAGTAGTTTCGATGAAATCTGAAATTCTTAAGAAATCTGATGATCTTATCAAATATGTGTGTGAGGAGTGATATGCAAGGTATATTTATCCTTTGTTCAAATTTGTAGGTATTTTTTAGTTTATATTACTGTCAAGGGTTTTGAATGTTTGAAGTGACTCCATACCCTAGGATAAGGTACTGGTTTTTCATTCATTTGGAGTGGGTGTCTATCAACATTTAATTATACACTTTGGTAAAAAAAAATTGTTTTACTTTATCAAATAAGTAAATTACAGACGCAGGGGTTCTATAATTTCCACTCTTAATTTTCTTGAATGATATTTTGATTGGATCATTCTAAGTAGAAAAGAAAAAGGTAAACCTGCCTGAGTCTGTTGAACTCAAAGTGAAGAGGGTATAGGAACCCTGTTACTATTATTATTGTTCTTTCTTGATCAGTGTGTGGGAAGATAATAGAGTGGACTTGTCACAAGTGTTATATATGTCAGCAAGAAAAAGAATCAACAAAAAATGGCAACTCTGCTGAGGACTTCAAGGAAAGTGTTAATTTAAAAGGTTTCCCTGAAACTCTTGTTTTGTATATATTAAATTTTTAAAATCCAATTTTGAAATCACAGTTGTATGTTTCTATCTCATTGGTTTATACTTCGTTAATATTTTCAAATTGAAGTTTCATATCTTTTCCCAACAAGGTTTGGGTGGCGACTCTGAGTTATTGGTTTTAGTGTTTCTGAGAGAAGCAATAGAAGATCAAGTTTTGTGGGGATTTTATTTTGGGTAGGATGAGAAACACAAGGGCATACATGAAGGACCACCCTAAATATATGTTAGAGGGTGAGCTCCCTAAAGCTCCCAAAAGGAATTGGTCCAAGAAGGGAGAACCTAATAACACTTCTTCTTGGAGACCTAGATCTGCAAGTCCAATTGAACCCTTAAGTACTATCCCAGAGAAAAGTACTACTATTTCCTTGAGTTCTTAATCTAGTAGTATGGGTTATTTTGATAATTTGTTTGATACCCTTATACAAGAGAGTATATCATAGCAGAAAGGGTTAACCCAAGTCCAATACAAGGGGGGAAATAAAAAAGGATAGAAGTTGGGATTCTCGACTTGCTAAGTTCCCAAACATGGGGAATTCTTCTTCAAGTCTAGTAGGTACCTCTTATGTATGAATTGAAGACCAAAGAGAGGTTGATTTGATAAATTTAGATGATCCCTTGAATTTTGAGGTATCTTCGCCTGACCCAAAAGAATTTTTTGGGGATATTGATCTTTCAAAAAGGGAATTGAAGGAACAAATGCTCCTCAAGTGAAGAAATGAGAAGGATAGAGAGGAAGAAATTATAAATGCCATTACTGCGAGAGAAAGTTTGAAGACAAGGATTGCCCAATTAAAAATGGAAAATTAGGGTTTGAAAGAGGGATTCAAGGGTTTGGATAGGGAACTTTTTGGTGATGTGAGTGCCATGAGGAAAGAATGCCAAGAGAAGGAACATATGTTGAAGAAAAATGATCTCAGAGATGAGGGCCCTGTATTGCGTCAGATTCTAACTTATGAAAGTCAGAAGCCTCCTAAGGTTCAAGTTTATGTACAAGACCCACTAGAAACCAATGCAAGCCAGACAGTTGTTGATAAGGGAAAATAGAAAATTAATGACATAAGAATTTATGAACCTAAAGATGAAGAAGGTATATCTCTGAATCTTTTCTCACTTGATATAGAATTGGAGAGAGAACACAAAACCAAGGAGGATATTGCTAAGAAGATGGAAAAAGAAGAATTGGAAGCTACTACTGCAGAAATGAAAAGGAAGATTTCTTTCTTAAATTCTTCCGCTCACACTAATTTTGCAAATAATACTACTGCAATTGTTGAAGGCATGCCTGGATCTAATCTTAAGGCCTAGGTCACTAATGTCAATCCAAATATCCAGGTATTTGGTACAACCCAAGGCCTTGCAACATGTTTAGGGGGAAGTGGAATAGGTGGTATTGTTGGTCATCAAAATTTAGGTGCTGGTGGTAGTATTCAGAGCCTTGGCACTGGTTATTGAAGGAGACCTATTTATTTGGAGAGGTATAGATAGTTTTTTTTTATGGTATCCCAGGCCGACCAAATGTTATCCCAAATGAGGTTAGGGACAATATTCCCACATTTAGTGGGAATAATGCAATAACATGTGAGGAGCATTTGAAAGTATTCACTGATAAAATGAATGATTATGAAATTGAACATAAAGATGTTGTTATGAAATTGTTTGTGCAGTCTCTAATTGAGGATGCTAGAGATTGGTACCGGGGGTTACCTAGTAATGGTATCTGTTCATGGGATGAGTTTTTTAAGTGTTTCAAAGAACAATACAGTGACAAAATAAATTATGGTTTCATGTTGAAAGAGTTCAAAAATATGAAGAAATTTCCAAATGAGGCCATAGTTGAGTTCACATCAGATTTCAGAAGGCTATGTATAAATTGTTCCAACTATTGAGACTAGATGAAAATGTGTGCCTCACCACATATTCCAATGCTAAGGATGGAAAGATGGCTTATTTTTTGAGGGATAAGGACCCTAATACAATGAGGGATGCTTATAAGTTGGCAATAAACATAGAGAGTAATAGAAGAGCTTCTGGTAAGCTTGGCAAGAGGGATGATGGTAAGCTCTGGAAAGAATCAAAAAGGTAGTTCACTAAGACTTCTAAAGAAGAGGATAAGATGGACAATCTAGTAAGTGCTATGAAAGACCTTGCTACCAAGGTAGACAAAAATGAAAAAGGTTTTCAAAATAACAGACAACAATATCAACGGCAGGATAGGGCTTATAGGCTACAAGACATGCGTTACAAAATGAATTGGAAGGATGGTATTCATGTCATAACTCACAAGATATACAGCTTGAGCAGACCCAATAGTGTTGCATGCAAAGATGTTGACCTAGCATACAAAGTAGTAAAGAAGAATCTGGCATTCAACCTAGCAGAATTACAACTCACTCAGTTGAGAAAGAATATGGAGAGCATCTGAGTATCCAAAACCAATTCATGTAAGTTTGGTTCTCTTCTAATCTCCATACTCTTTTATGTTGAGAATTTCTTTCCCTCAAAAGGAATAGTAGCATGGAAGAACGATAGACCAATTATCCATCAAATTAATGAATTCATATCTGAGATGGGAGATAACTTTGATAGCATCATGGATGGATACTTTGAGAGTTTCAAACAGAAGATGAAGAGTAGATATAGAATTCCCAAATAACTAGTTGAGAAGTACAAAGATGAAATCTATTTTCTAGTTGATTTTGATAAGGTTTATATACAAGTAGTAAAACCTGTTGAGATTGCTAAACTGCAATCTTCCCAAGAACACCTGCATGCATAGCTATTACATAAACAGAAGAAGTAGACAGAAGAGAGAAGACAGAAGAATGGCTATGGCGGCCGATAGGCCAGAGACTGCAAATCCATTGTGACAGAATAAATTTCTATTAACACAATAATGAATTACAAAATGATCTCCTTGATAATTACAAAGCGGTGATTCCTTATAAAGGATACCGAAACCCTAAAAGGGAAACTCTCAGAAAATAGAAAGTTGCCTAAGTATAACTTAAGAACAAAAGAGTAATTACTAAATTACTCTAACACCCCCCCTTAAGTGTAACTTAGGGAGAATCAAAACTGCTAAACTATAGCAGAAAGCAGGAAAGATGGGTCCCGGCAACTAGGCCTGATCAGGTACCCAAAACAAAGCAGACTAGATGAAGAAAACCTTCAATCTAGATAAAAAAGTGTCCCGGAGAAAGGAACAAGAAAAGAGCAAGAAGCATCTCCGAAGCATGTCTGAAAACTCTGTCAGAAGATACTGCTGGAACCCCCACTGAAGTGCATGATCAGGTAGAGAAGACAAGTGTCTGAAGAGCTGA